>PVJH01000678.1:78736-277429 GCA_004026705.1 Nesogale talazaci
GGGGGGGGGAGATAACTCGACTTTGAATCTATTAGGTATTAGGAGAATTAGAGCAATTACCCTAGTGCTTAAAAGCTGGATGCATGTGCAGCAACAATATCAAATTTTACTCTATTTTACAAAGGGTCTGACCCTTGCCTAACTCTCTCTCATCCTTGTCACCCTAGTTCAGAACACCAGGATCATGTGTTCATGTTCCAAAATCCTCTGTCAACCAACCATTCAGTCTCTCTCCTCTGACCAATGAAGGTTGGGTTGGAGGCAGGAGCTACGTTTCTCAGGACCGGAGTCGCCTGGGGACCTATTGCCTAATGTTACAATACGTTGCCCTTGTATGGGGACTATTTGAAGTCGGTTGCTAAGGGAGTGGAAAGTCAGGATCACAAAAAAACAGCCCATGCTGCGTGATTTTTCCAAATAGAATTAAAGACAGAAAAGCAGCCGAGGTATGAAACTACAAAGATACATGTGCTAAAGGAGGAGATGGGGAATTAGTCACCAGTCATCCCCGAGTCATCTGTGAATATCGCCAGGATCTTTTCATAGCCAATTTTCACAACTACTGTGAGAGCCTTTGAAGGTGATGGTCAAAAGCAAACCTTTTTAGAAAAGCTTTTCTGCACAGCCAAACCAATGTACTTGTCGCCATTCTACCTGAACTTAGCTTATGTTTACATGATTACACTTCCCCAAATGATTACGCTCAAGATTCTAAGCAGGTGCACTTCCTTCTGGAAGACAGAGAGGATGAGTTCCTCATTAAGAAGGACCCCCATGTCTGGACTGAGACTGGTCTCTTGGAAGTGGCCTGCATGGAAACCGGTCATGTCATATGCTCACCTCAAAAAGCTAACTGAGTCACCCAAGGAACTGGCAGACTTATGAATGAACCCAAGCCAGGAAGAAAGCATGAGATTTCATTGAGATTAGCAGCCTCTTGAAGAACCAAAACGTGTTTTCCTATGCATTGCCAAAGCCTGCCTGACCCCAAGCAGGAGGTCTTTTTCTACCGAAGGGAGACATGACACAAGAAATTCCACTCAGAAGGAGCTTTTCGAATCTAATCTATCCACCACCACCAAATTCCTAAGTGCATCTTCCACAAACACAATTGCCCAATAGGCTAATCTATCTGAAAGCAGAAGCCCCCTTTGGAAGTTTCCTTTATTAAGAGGTTTTCTGCTCTTTGTCATGAAAACTGAGGAAATTTTACTGTCGAATCCAAATCAGCCGAGTACAATTTCTACACCAGAGGCGAGGGAGAAGGGACAAGTACAAGGAAGGAAAACTAGAAGAGTATTTTAAAGGCACGTTTGTTTAATTTCTCAGGAGGTGACTGTTAGTAGACTTTACCTTTTGGAGAAGCAAATTAACTTCAGACAATGTTTAAGGAATATTGTGTATGTCGGATCAAGTGAGGGGAAAGGATAGTTTTGCCAAAGGCAACTGTTATCAAGGTTCTGAAATTAATCGGATGCTTTAATTGAGGTAGATTACTAGCTTATGCTTGCTTGAATACAGTAATTCTCCTATTAAATTATCTTTGAATAATTACCTGAAATTTCTCAGCTGCAGGGACTGATGGCTATTTAATTGCACAGTGATGTTGCTATATAATTACTTAACAAGGTGTCCTGTAATAGTTTAATTCCCCTTTTACTGAAAAAAAATGGATGATAAAGTAACTACAAATATTCCTTTATAAAAAAAAATAAATCACTCTAGGTTATTTTCCTTCAAAGATTATTGAATATTTGAAAGTTAATGGAATGCTTTCTAAATTTCTAATTTATATTAAAGTATTGGTGGTTTTAAAAATAGAGACTATCAAACACATAATACATTAGATAATATTTCAAAGGACTAGAATAGTCTTTTAAAATTTTTCCTTATCATAAGTAACTTATGATTCCTTATTAAGTAACCAGGAAACCACTCCTTTCTCTGAGATTTTTATTGCTTATTTTATCTAAGGTTTTAAAAATTAGATATATAGACACTAAATGCCACATTAAGTAATTTTAATATGATTATATATCACACGGCTATGAAATAACATAAAATTATGTGAATTTCCTGACACTATTTGGCAAGGCAGTCTGCAAAGTAGGCAGTGTCCACTAAGACATTGATTTATTAGCACTATTAGAGTCTGCATGGGAGAAAGATAAAACTCTCTACTCCCCTGAAGATTTGCTGTCTTGTAAACCCACAGGGGCACTTCTACCTGTCCTATAGGACCATTGTGTGTCAGAATTGACCCAAGGATCGTGAGGGAGGGAGGAAAGGAGGGATTAGAATCAGCAACAAAGCTCATCTGACTCCTCTCAGGTAAATTAAATGTAGCACACAGTGAGTAAAAAAGCAATACCAAGGTCCAAAGTACACAAGTTATTGCAACATAATATACTGAGCCACCCAGACTGGCCTGCTAGTGGTGGTTAGGACCACAAGTACTCTTATCAATACCAAAAATTCTTCCCTGTGCACCGTAGTGATATGAAAAGTAGGAAAACCATTCAGAAAGGCCAGCTGACTGGAGTTTTGACTAAAAAAGCAAATTAGCATGAGTGCCTCACCAGGCTGAGCTTGTCCTGGAATGCTTTAATGTATGCATCGCATCTATGCCAGAATGATGTGCCTCGTAAGCCTAATAGCAGCAATGATTTATTGGTGAAAATTGTAAATGGAAATTGTTTTGATAAATTAAGAGAATGGGTTACATTAACAAGATGATGGTGTAATAAAACCCAAACAACTTCATTCATATATCCTGGATCGACAGGAATGTTTTCTTTCCAATATGACACGAAGAGTAAAAACCATGATGGAAAAGTTGCTGAATATTAGACCTCCCACTTCGTCTTTTTTCCCCTCAATAAACCTAATACTTAAATGCACAGCTGGAACTGAAGAATACAGAAACCCCATCATTCTGAACATTAGCTGGGATGAAACGGGAGATGCCATGTCAGTTTCCAATTAGATAGACAGAGGGCATTCACAGAGGGCATATGGGCATCACTTGTAAAAATCAACAAATGCTTCAGAACCCACAATGTATATCCTGGCCCCAGTATGACCATTTTTGCCCTGCTTAAAACTCAGCCTTGGGAGCAATTAAAATTATAGCCTGGCTGAACATGTTAGTGGGATAAGAGAAAAGTAAAAGAAAATAAAGGAAGGAACTAAGAGGCAAAGGGCATTTATAGATGTCTAAATACACGCATGTACAAATGTAAATATATTTATAAACAATGATAGGGAACTAGATCTATTTGCATATATTTATAGGTTTAGTATTAAGGTAGCAGATGGACATTGGGCCTCTAATCGATGCAAGAACACTTTGTTCTACTAAACTGTAATTCCATGATGCTCACCTTCCCAACATGGTCGCTGAAGACAAAGTAGGTGCATAAGCAAATGTGATGAAGAAAGCTGATGGTGCCTGGCTATCAAAAGATATAGCATCTGGGGGTCTTAAATGCTTGATGATGAACAAGCAGCCATCTAGCTGAGAAGCAACAAAGCTCCTTGAAAGAAGCACTCCAGCCTATGTGATCATGAGGTATTGATAGGATCAGATATCAAGCATCAAAACTCAAAGCCCATCTGTAGACAACTGGACATCTCCTTACAGAAGGGTCCCAAGGAGGAGATAGGCCAGTCAGGGAACAGGATAGCACCAATGAAACATACAGCTTTCCTCTACTTCTTTAATGCTTCTTTCCCCCGACCCCCAACCCCTCACTATCATGATCCCAATTCTCCCTTACAAATATGACTAGACCAGAAGATGTGCACTGGGAAATATCAGAGCTGGAAACACAGGGAATCCAGGACAGGTACCCTCCCTCCCACCCCACCCAGGACCAATAATGAGAGTAGAGATACCCGAAGGGTAAAGGGAAGGTGGGGGAGGTAGGGGGAACCGATCACAATGATCTACATATAGCCCTCTCTCTGGAGGACAGACAGGAGAAATTGGGTGAAGGGAGACATCAGACAGTGTAAGACATGAAAAAATAATAATTTATTATCAAAGATTTGTGAGGGAGGGGGCTAGCGAGAGGGGGAAAAATGAGGCGCTGGAACCAAGGGCTCAAGTAGAAAGAAAATGTTTTGAGAATGATGATGGCAACAAATGTACAAATATACTTGACACAGTGGATGGATGGATTGTGATGAGAGTTGTACGAGCCCCCAATAAAATGATTTAAAACAAAAGCCTGGGGGAATTCCTGTGATTTATTGTCTGAGCCTTAGGAGTAGAAGAATACAGATGCCCCACATTTAACTGGAATTATTCTAAGTGACAGATGTGGATGGACTTGTTGCCTGAGAAGTGCACCTCAGACAGAGAAATGGACACTGAAACTTGAGGAGATTTTCCTCTTGTTGGGAATCCTGAGTCAAACCACATGGTCTCCTGAAAGTCGCTAGATACCATGGAGTTGGTCCTAACTCATACAGATCCCCTGTGCAACAGAAGAAAACTTACCCAGGCCTGCATCACCCCCACAGCTGTCCTTGGGTTTGCAGCCAGTGAAAACTGTACATCAGTGAAGACATGATGTCTTAAGAACTTTCACTGAAATTCGGTTGAGCAACTAAATAGAGGCAATGTGCTTGGAAATTTCAGCTTTTAACCTGCTGAAAGCTGTCAGTAACTTGTTGCTGTTGAGCTGATTTGAGTTGACAGGGCCCCGTGTATGCCATTGATGACTTGAACTCCATCGGGCCCCCACAGTCTGATTGTTCAAATTCAGAGCACCAGGCCTTTCACTTGAGGTGCTTCCAATCACCAGTCTATTCATCAGCAATCAAGTGGGCTCACTATTTGTTGAACTATGGGATGCCAACAACATTTCAAAAAGTGCTCATGGGGCCAGAACCAAACAGAAGCCAGTGGGTACAGAGTTGGTCAGGCTGCAGAAAGAGGTGTTGGAGTGATGTGTCGACACGGCGGATGGAGATGAAGAAATGGAGCACCACTGGGGAGGTCCCTGTGATCCAGAAAATGTGTGTACCCCACCTTGCAAGTGGCTTAAGAATGACGTGACTCTGGTCTCTCTTCTGTGAGCCACTTCACTTATAGATGCCTCTGGAACTGAATAGAAGATGCCCAAAGGCAATCTGTGAGTAAACAGGAAAAGAGGCACAGTACTGTTTCTAGAAAACACACTGTCGAGAGTGCAGACCCATGACCAAGCCTGCTGTGTGTACACCTGAGTGTATACTTGTGTGTACACATGCATACCCTCTCAAGTGAACTGTCCCACCAAGATGTAGCAAGAAAGTAGCAAGCAAAGCACAAGTCAATTCTCTGGATGCTGGAGAACCATCTACAGTGTATGCTCTTTGGTAATTGATCTTTCTCCTAGAAAATAGTGCAAGCATAAAAATAGACAGCAATGTGGCCCCCCATCTGACTCAACTGGTGGACACTCAGGGAGGACAACAAACAGGCCTTGAACTATTTACAAGTTTTTCTTTTTTTTTCTTTTAATCATTTTACTGGGGGGCTCATACATCACTTTTCACAATATATGGTTACATATACTGTGCCAAACACCTTCACATGCCTGCTTCCATTAACATTCTCCAAATATCTGCTTTTTCACTCTGGCTCTTGTTATCAGCTTCTCATCCTTTCCCCTCTGTCCTTCCCCCTCCCCCACCAACCCTCAATACTTTATAAATTATTAGTGTTATGTCTTATATTGTGGGACATCTCCCCTTGCCCACTCCTCTGATGTCTGTCCTCCAGATAGGAGGTTATGTGTAGATCCCTGTAGTTGGCTCCCTCTCTCCACCCCACCTTCCTTCCACCCATCTGGTAACTCCACTCTCACCACTGGCCCTGAAGTTTTCATCCACCCTGGGTTCCCTGTATTTCCAGTTCCCATCTTTACCAGTGTACCTGCTCCAGTCTAGCTGGATTTGGAAGATAGAATTGGGACCATGATAGTTAGGGAGGGGAGCGGGGAGAAGGAAGCCTTCAGGAACTAGAGGAAAGTTGTCTACCTAACTGCACCATGACTGGCCCATCTCCTCCCTACTACTCCTGTCCAATTGCCCACAAGTGGGCCTTAGGTCCCCACCCTGCTCTCTCCCTCATTCTTATTGATGTGATTCTTGTTCTTCGATGTTTGATATCTGCTCCCATTGACCCCTTGTGATCACACAGGTTGGTGTGCTTCTTCCATGTGGACTTTGCTGCTTCTGCACTAGATGGCCACTTATTCACCTTCAAGCCTTTAAGATCCCAGATACTTTATCATTTGGTAGCTGGGCAACATCAGTTTCCTCGACTCTGTCTGCTTCTGTATCCTTTTGTCCTCAATGATCATGTCAGGAGGGTGGGAACATAATAATATGATTTTTGTTCTTTGATGTCTGACACCTGGTTTTTACCACACCTCGTGGTTGCACAGGCTGATGTGCTTCTTCTATGGTGGGCTTTGTTGCTCTGTTTGGTCATCCTCAAGTCTTTAAGACCTCAGACGCTATATCTCTTGATAGCTGGGTATAATCAATAGTCTTCACCACTCTTGCTCATGTCCCCATCTGTCCTCAGTCATCATCTCATGGCTGGTGTGCTTCTTCTGTGTGGGCTTGGATACTTCTCAGCTAGATGGTCATTTGTTTATTATCAGGCTTTGAGACCCCAGACTCTATATTCTTTGTTAGGTGGGCACCATCAGCTTTCTTCACATTTGCTTATGTACCTATTTGACTTCAGTGGTCGTATTAGGATTCCAGTGATCATCATGGAATAGCAGATTAATAGAACAAAGTGTTCTTGCATTGAGGGAATACCTGAGGGAGGAGGGTCAAGGTCCAGCTGCTACCTTAGTACTAAACTTATAACTATATGTACCTGAATTTATTCCCACCTTATCATAGATAATTATATTTGCATGTGTACATGCCTGTGTTTAGACCTCTACAAGTGCTCTTTGCCTTCTAGTTCCTTCCTCTATTTCCTTCTGCCTTCCTCCTGTCCCACTGTCATACTCAGCCTTCATTTGAGTTTCAGAACTTCCTCTCTTACACCACCCTTACTTTGGTCCTACCAAGACTCCCTCCTCACCACTGATTGCAGACCACTTGTTGTTCCCCCCAAACCTGAGTCTGTCCATCCCCTCCTTCTTCTCCCCACCCCCCCACGGGTTTTTCTTTTGCTATTTTTTGTACTTATTTATATATTTTTTCCAGACATTGGTTCCATTGTTGTTTTCATCCTTTTGTTTCACCTTGTCGCTTCATCTTGTGATTTTTTTGTACATATTATTATCTCTGCAAATTGATCTAGATAAGATAGACTGGATGAACAGTCTGGAGGAGAAAACAATGGTTCTGGGGGCACATGGGAGATGGGGAGATGGGAGATGTGGAAAAGGAGGTGGTATTGACCATTCCAGGGAAAAGGGAACAACAAATGAACCAAGATCAGTGGCAGGGTGGGTGTGAGAGGCCTGATAGGGATTGATCAAGAGTAATGTAACAGAGAAAAATTACTGAAACCCAAATGAAGGATGAGAATGATAATGGGACAAGTGGAAAGTTATAGGAAAGAGAGGAAGGAACTGGGAAGCAAAGAGCTTTTACAGAGGTCTAAATACAGGCATGAACATAGGTAAATATATTTATATATGATGATGGGGAAATAGATCTACTTATAGGGTTAGTAGTAAGGCAAAAGATGGACACTCAAATACTTCCTCAATGGAAGAGCACTTTGTTCTATTAAATTGACATTCATTGATGCTCACCTTCCTGACATAATCACTGAAGAAAAATGTGTGCACAAGCAAAAGTGGTAAAGAAAGTTGATGGTGCTGACTATCAAAGATATGGCATCTGGGATATTAAAGGTTTGAAAGTAAATAAGCAGCCATCTAGCTCAGAAGCAAAAAAGCCCACATGGAAAAAGCATACCAGCCTGAAGTCAACATTGAAGAAGCACAACAGCCAGGGTGACCATGAGGCATCACTGGAAGCAGTTATCAGGCATCAAAAAACAAAAATCATATCATTGCATGCCCACCTTCCTGATATGATTGCTGAAGACAAATGGTGCATAAGAAATTGTGGTGAATAAAGCTGATGGTGCCTGGATATCAAAAGATATAGCACCTGGAGTCTTAAAGACTTAAAGGTAAACAAGTGTCCATCTAGCTCAGAAGCAACAAAGTCCACATAGAAGAAGCACACCACCTGTGTGACCACCAGGTGTTGAAGGGATCCGGTATCAGGCATCAAAGAACTAAAAATTATACCATTATAAATGAGAGGGATTGCAGATTAGGGATCCAAGTTCCATCTGCAGGGGAAGTGACATCCCCTTACAGAAGGGTGGTGGGGAGGAGACAAGCCAGTCAGGGCACAGTGTAACAATGAGGAAATATACATCTTCCCTCTAGTTCTAAAATGCCTCCTCCCTCAAGCCATCATGATCTGAATTCCATTTTACAAATCCGACTAAACCAGAGGACATACAGAGGACATACATCCGACATACCAGAGGAGGTACAGATAGCAACCGGGAACATGGGTTCTCCAGGATAGATGATCCCTTTAGGATCAGCGGGGAAGTAACAACATAGGGAGGGTGGAGGGAATGGAGTAGAAAGGAGGGACTGATTATATATAACCTCCTCTCTGGCGTATGGACAACAGGAAAGTGGGTGAAGGGAGATAATCAGACTGCATTTGGTATGACAAAATAATAATAATTTATAAATTGTCAAGGGTTCATGAGGGAGGGGGGAGCAGAGAGGGAGTGGAAAAGGAGGAGCTTATACCAAGGGCTTAAGTAGAAAGAAAATGTTTTGAGAAGGATGATGGCATCAAAGGTACAAATGTGTTTGGCATACAATAGCTGTATATGTTGATTGTGCTAAGAGTTGTATGAGCCCCCAATAAAATGATTTTTAAAAAAAATATACAGCAATGAAGGTTTTTATTATCACAACTGTTTCTTCCTCAGGAGAAAAACTGTGGAAAAGCTCTCTATTTTTTCCCATTCAGGAAATATACCATATACATTAACAGAAAATATTGTATTGTTATCATTTTTGAGACCTTATATTTATTTGTTTACAAAACGGAGTTTGGTTCCAATCATAGGATTACTCGGTGAGTGTGTCTAATTCCACTTTGGGAGTCTGCATTCCAAATCAACATGTTTATTCTAAGAAATAGATGTGGCCCTTGAACAAAACAGAATAGTCTGATTTATAAAGAGAGAACTTCACTTTTGTGTATGGAAATTTTTTCCTCAAATGGAAATATGTATCCCAGAAGGAAGTAATTATACAGGAAGTACTCCCTCAGCTCACATATCCGCTCACCCCTAAAATAAACTGAAATGAAGTGAAATGTTTTCACGTGGTTCCAAAATGAAGGAGACAACATCTTTTTGTCTCAGCAATGCATCTTCTGCCAAGAGGCAAATGTCAAATTAAACAGGAAGCTTCATTGTCGACAGTGTGTGGATGTGTGTTTACAGTGATGCTACTCACTGGTCAATGACTGGAATCAATTCCACATCGGAATTCACATTTTGACCACAAGTAGGTCAAACTTTAATCAATTTCCCTTCCAACAGACCTGAAGTCACATTTTAAGCCTGATCTGAGCCCACATTCTTCCTTTATTCCAGTACAAAAGCTGGGAACCATAGCATCATTGAAGCATTCTTGAAATCACTTGTGTTTCACTGGTGATGTGAAATATGACAGCACTCTCATTCCACATCCTAGTTGGACTTTACCCCACTTTTGTCTCCGGATAATTGCTTAACCTTTTCTGGCTTCCATTCACTCTGTGGCAGACCTAGCATTTTAGACAAGACTAAGTAGTTCCTGACCTTCATTGTACTTAATAATATTAAGCTTGATTTTCTGAAAAGAATGTACTTGGGTTCCGGGACCAGAAAGTCTGGTTCAGAAGCCCAGCATAAGGCTCAGGTATCTGAATTTTTAGCAGACCATAATTTGATGAACTGACCTTTAAATAATCTCTGAGATCCCTTCCAGTGGCTAGCCTCTGCAAGCAACTCATGACAGTCCGAAGGTGAAATGGAATTAGGTACAAACTGGGGGAGGGACACAGATGATAATATGTAAAAAATAGTAGTGTATAGCTCATGTCTGTTGGACTTTCTTGTTTAGCTGAGGAGGCTTTATCCTAAGCATCCCATAAGAATTAACTCACTGAGTCTCAAAAGTATACCAAGGGGAAATTGCATTGGTTCAGGATAGGTTCGCATAGCTGATTGTTATCCTGTCTTTCCATGAATTATACAGCTTTAAAAAATTGGGTTGGTGAAAGATGAGCGCTATGCCGTATTTATAGCAGCAGCAAAAGAGAGAGAGAGCTGAGGCCATTTACAGACAGCTCACTTAGTTCCTTGATGTAGAGGGGTAGGAAAACTATTGCCATATTGAGACAAAAGTCACTGAGAAGACAGTAAGACTTGTTTACAGCAGTGTCTTCTCTTCTGGTCTGAGGAACTTAGCTCAACAGTAATTAGCATGGGAAGACCAACTCTGGTTTGGGAGCAGAGGACACCCATTTGAAAGAGAGAGTCATTATCTGCTTACAGGTAATAGACTAGAGACTACCAGAGGCAGAGACACCTTGTGTCTTTCATTCTGGGGCCAGAACTCTGAGGGCCCTGGAGCTGCTCTGTGAGGTTCCCCATTGCCATGCTGCGATCAAAATGGCAAACCTAGATAGTGCTTGCTCAGTCCTCTAATGTGTTGACGTTGCAGCTATCTGCAGTCCCTCTTCCAGTACAAGTTAAATTACTCTCCCCATTTCATGAGTGAAGAAACTGAGCCTTAAAAACATGCAGAAGTAACACACTCAGCTCAGCTCTTCATAGATTTGGATGTCATTCCTCACCAGAGTCTGGAGAAGTTTCCCTGTGTCCATTTGAAGGAAGAGAAAATGAAAGCTTGCTTGAAGAGCATGAAATAACTTGTCATCTTACAAAGAGGGAGAGTCAGCAGGTGAGAAGAAGCAGTCATGCAAGCATCGTCACTTTTCTTGCCTTGAGCATTGTGGTGGTCATGTGCTTGATTTCAATTTCATGATTGGAAGTGTCGGGGTGGAGTCTAGCCTGTCAATCTGGAGATAGCCAATGAGACCTCTGTGGGTATTGCTTTCTCTGAGAATTCTGGGGAGTCTCACGATATTTCCCTCGTGAAGATGAGAGACCATCTCCCAATTGCTGGGAGTTGCTCCACTGACAAGACAAGATGGCAGCATCTGAGGAACCAGAAGAGCTGGAGGAGAAGCCACATGATCTTACCCTGATGGAACCAGATCTCTGAAGCCAAAAAAGCCACAGAGAGACCTCTGCCAGCACTGAGATGTTTCTATCACCAATGGATACTGCTAATGGACCCTGAGCTGTGAGTGGACGCTTGCCAGAGCAGGGATTCTGCACCCACTAGCCTGTGACTTCATGAGTCGGGAGGAGACTTTATAGACTGTTATTGGACATATGGCCCAATATCGGACTTATGACTGAATTGGACTGGGTTGGGATACTTTCTCAATGTTCCATTCCTCTTATATATAAACCCTGTCCTTATATCCATCTACATGTCTATGAATTTGTTTCTCTAGTCTACCTGGACTAACACAAGCCTCCTTGCCCTTGCTGCTTTCACCAGACCCAAAACCCAACTCATTGCCGTTCAGTGTGCTCCAAGACCCTATCTCACTGCCATCAAGTAGATGCTGACTGAGAGCTCTCCTGGTGGACAGGGTAGGACCGCCCCCATGGGTTATCAAGACTGTTGATAGGAGTAGAAAGCGTCGTTCTTTTCCTGTGCAGCATTGGGTGGCTTTTGAACGGCTCGTCTTGCACTAAGAAGTCCAGTGTGTAACCCAGTGCCCCACCAGGACTCCACAACCCCAATGTCAGTTTTTCCTTTTAAAAGTTGAGTGCCATGGCAGAGATATCATAGAATTAGAGAGAGAATTGAATGAAATCATCCATCTAACTTACTTCTTATCATCTTTGGCATGTTGCAAATGATTAGTAAATAAAAACAATACTAAATCCAAGGAGAGCATTTTTTTTTAAAGAAATGCATCCCTAGACTTGTATCAAACTCTGTTCCATAAAACTTTGGCTTCTGGAAACTGCCATGATTATCTATGGAAAAGTGGGTGAATAATAAAGTAAGACAAAGGGAAGAAATTCTAGTTTAACTAGAATTGTATGATATGAAAATGATATGCCAATCAAAGTGTTGGGGAAAAGAATTGACCAGGGTGGTTCATAGCCGGTATTCATGGTGGCGCTGTAAGAAATACAAAAGGCAAATTTCCTAAGCCTTTGTGGTTGTTTTGTTTCTTGGGCCCGATATGTCCAGGAGACCCAACCCTCCACTAACTAGATCCTGCCCTAGTGGGGTGTGTCCGTGATAACTCAGAGGAGTAAGTTAAAGAATTGCTCTTGGGACAAAGAATAAGACCCTTCCATGTGAGAGACTTTGTATTACAGGGTTGGTGTTTTAGTCTAATTAATTAACATAATTTCCTATGTACTAGAAAAGTCTAGGACTTTATGAAATGAGGGGTATGATTCAAGAAATATCTGGTATGAAAACATATAAGCACGACAACTAAATTAGACATGGTTTACTGGAGAATACGAAGCTTGTTAAGAGTTGTCCTAAACCATTACCCTCCCTTTGACTTGGAATGCTCATTTCTACTAAAACCTTTCCATCCTCCCCCGACAGGTGAACTCCCATATATGCTTCAGGATCAAGTAGACTTTCTCTGGGTCTACCCCCAGACAACCCTGCATTCGCCTCATTTTAGCATGCATCACGAGTCAGCTCCCACACCAAAATATAAGCTCCTTGGCTCCAGCAAGAATTTCACTGTGGAGCTGCCAGAACCACAGTAGCACAGCCCAAGGCATCCTAATGAATCAAGTGCCAGAGCAGAGAACCAAACGAGGCTTGGGGAAGATCAAAGAGGTCACAAAGGGAAATGATCTGAAAAGAGAAGGCCTTCTCTGCAGATGTGTGCAGAACAGGTGCCGGGTTGCAAATGAAACTTAGAAAAGACCAGAAATACCCTTGAACCCTGGAGAATTAGCAAGGAGAAAGGAGTCTGAGGATATCAGAGATGACTGTCAGGTGTCAGCTGATAGCTACCCTATGTAGAGAACAGAATGCCACCCCATCTTGTGCCATCTGCATAATTATTAATAAGTGGTAGCCACTGGGTTAACCCATCCCATGTGGGTCTTTCTCTTACTTGACTTAATGAAGGTGGTGAGATTTTGTTTAGTTGTCTTTGGACATGTTCTCACTACCTTCATTTCTAAGAATATTCTGACTATACTTCTAGGACAGAGTCATTTTCTTTTCCCATAGCTGATGATATAGTCAATATTTCTTTGCCAAGAAGAGATGTGCCAATATGTCTTTGCTTACAATAATTTATAATTTATCAAGGGGCCACAATGGTGGGAGGGGGAGGAAGGGGAACTGAAACCAAGAGCTCAACAGAAAGTAAATGCCTAGAAAAGAATAATGGCAACATATGTACAAATATGCCTGATAACATCAAAGTATGGATTGTAATAAGAGTTGTAAAGTCCCCCTATAAAATGATCTTTTAATAAAAAATCTATTTCTTTGCCAACACCACATTTCAAATGTGTCCATTGTCCTTCAGTCTTCATTGTCTGGCTTTCATCTGAAATTGAGGCATTTGAATATTTCATGGCTTGGGTCCAGCATACCTTGGTCCTCAGGATATTAAATAAAATACTTCAGTTGTGTAAGCTTAGTGACATGCATAGCTGTAGTCTATTTGCATAAAAACATCTTGTCCTACACAAGTAAAAATAATATTCCATCTTATTTATATGTCAATCAAACTCTTTTGGTGAAAGCCAGCACAGCTTTGCATGATTTTTAACTTTCTTTGGAAAAGTGACTATGCCATTTGGTCAGCTCCCAAATGACTCCAAAATGAACATATCCTCTCCCCCCAAAAAAATGTTTGTTACTTATTTATGTACTTTAAACAGTTTTATTTGGACATATATTGAATCCAGTTCAATAGTTCCATCATGTAAAGAAGAGTTGTGCAATCATTACCCCAAACATTTTTAGAACAAATTTTTCTTTCTTGTTATTAGCTCCCCATTTCCCCCCTCTTTAGTGTGCAGTTAGTATATTATAGTTATTGAAGCATGAAAGTTGTTTAGGGCATTGTACAGTTTTCATAGCATGGAACCTAAGGAAAGCCTGAGAGAGAAATTCACTGCCTATCACTTTCTCCACCCCCTTCTCAATTCCAAATCTTAGTTAAAATCTCATCACAATCCACCTATTTCTTTAAATTGAAATTTCAGAACTAATCTTGTCTCCTGTCTCTTCCAAACACATCTGAAGAGTTAAGTGAAATTGATTTTATTTTTATTTTGTGATTACATTCTTGAACAAAGCCATGTTCATAAAAAACTTGACAAGCAGACAAAAGGAAAAAGAAACAGAAGGTGATTACCCTGGATCCCATTGTTAATGTTTTCTAGCATTCTTTTCCTGTGAATTTTCTGTCATTGAGCTCTGTATACAACTTCTACTTCAGAGTCAGACCAAAAACCCACTGCCATGCAGGCAATTTCTACTTAAGGTGACTCTATAGGGCAGAGCACAACTGCCTCTCCTGGTGTCTACTCTTCACAGGAATAGAAACATCATCTTTACCCAGCAAAGCGGCTGGAGGGTTCACATCACTGACCCTGTGATCACCAACACACGGTACCACTAAAGCTCCATCTGGATTCAAATTATGCTTCTGATTAAAAAAAAAAAAAAGACCTTTGCCTCGCCTTCTCATCTTCTTCACCACAGGCTTATTTCAGATCATTCTCCAGCCTTTGCCTAAAGTTGTCCTCTGCCTTACAACTGTTTTCTTTTCCTCCTTTGATTCATTTTGCAAATATTTCTCAAGATTCCAGCCTTAAGGTAACACCAAAAAAAAAAATTAAAACTCATTGCCATCAAGTCAGTGATGACTCGGAGGAGTCCTTGAAAACACACTGCCATCAGGTTGATTCTGGCTCAGAGTGATGCTGTCAGACAGGGTAGAAAGGTTTTGGGGGAGTTTCCAAGACTGTACCTCTTTCAAGTCAACTCCCTTCCATTGAATCTATACCAATGCATAGCAACCCTAGAGAAAAAGAACAGAGATGCTCCTGAGGGTGTCTGAGATGGTCACTCTTTACAGGAGAAATTCTCATTTGTCTCCCATAGACTAGATGGGAGTTTTGAACAGCTGACCTTGCAGTTAGCAGCCTGAAGGTTAAGCCACTAGGCCATCAGAGCTCCTAGAAGAGTGTCAGTGTCTCCACCAATGATGATCCAAATAAACATTGGTTGTGCTTTCATGGCATTTCCTTTTTAATACAAGGCCCGTGGAGCTCTAGCTGTGTGTGTGTGTGTGTGTGTGTGTGTGTGTGTTTCCTTCTCCCCTCTTATCACTATCCTGTGCTATCCTGTGCTAGTCTGGGTTGAAAAGAGAAACAAATTTGGAAACACTTATATCTGTATAAGAAAGAGCAATTGCAGATTGAAGAAACATCCCAACCCAGTTCAGGTCAAGTCCTAAGTCCAATGTTAGCCCATAAGACCGATACCAGTCTATAAAGTCCTCTTCAGACTCACAATAACACCGAATGTAGGAAGATGACAGGCCACTGGGTGGGAAGTCTTGGGGATCCAGTGGCGGCAGAATGATCTTAGTGCTGGCATGGGGCTCCTCCAGTTCCAGGGTTCTGGCTAAATCAGCATAGCTCCATGTGACTTGTCATCATGAAAGTGCAGCAGAGAAAGTGTATGTCTCACCTCCAGGGAGGAAGACAGGCGATCCAGAATCCTCAGGAGAAGGCCATGTCCAAACAGAGACCTCATTGGCTATGACCCGATTGACAAGCTAGACTCCACCCCTTCACACAAGTTGACCGGAGATTATGTAACTGCCACACTTAAGAATCATTTTCTAACCGTTCCTTATTCTTTTCTAAAAATCGTATCTCACGTTATTGTAGGCTTGTAGCAGAGTATAGACAGTCTTGTGAAGGGACATTTAAGGTACTTTGAATTTTGTACCACCTCACACATTACCATAGTACACAACCTTCCACGAGTATCACTTTCCCCAGACAGAAGCAGAGCTGCACGCGGGATTTTTCAGTGCAGGGTTTGGGTTGATAACTGCCAAGTTGACGGCCATCCCGGTTTACATTCCACCAGCACCCTCTAAGAGTGCCAGTCTCCCCACCAACCTGCAACCTTCCCTGGGGTCGCCACCGCTGGGTGGCCTGGGAGGTCCTGTGGCTGGTAGAGCTGAAGCAGCAGCAGCAGCATAAAACAGAATTCCCCACCTCGCTCACCACCTCCGCCACCCCCCAACCCCCCCCCCACCCCCGCAAGGAACTTTTTTCTTCGTGAAGGTCTGAGTCTATTTTCCAAGTCTCTTTATCTCTTCAAGAAAAAGAAAGGGAAGCAACGCAACCAAGGCAGCTATCCAGGTGCCACGAGGCCGACGGATTTCCTCTCCTGCTTTTCCAACGAAACTAACCACTTAAAAAGCTTACAGGCCGCTGCTCGGGGTTGTGGGAGCCGTCGGGGAACGCAGCGCGGACCTGCAATCACATGGCCACTCAGGAGAGCAATCTGTGTGCTTTTACCCACCGCGAGGCCCGTTTCAACCGGAATGTGCGCAGGGCCCATTTGCCGGCTTCTTTGTGTGGCGGGGCCGCAGGCCGCGCTGGTGGCTGGGGCAGGTGAGCAGAGAGCTCCCGTGTTGTCCAACAGAGTAGCCGCGCCGCCGCGGAGGCCTCCCTATTTCTTTCCCGGCTCTCGCCCCCTTTGTGTTTTTAATGGGGATAAGTGTGAGATGTACCGGAGTGCAATCACATTGTGGTCTTAAAAGGATCTCTGATGATAGAAAATATGTCAATTTATTATTTCCCTCGGGACAGAGGGGAAAAGTACAAAGTTTCAATGGACGAGGGAGATAATACCGGTGCGCGGCCTAGCATTTCCTGACAAAAGAGTTTGAAGGTGATTTCCCGCCCCCCCCCCCCCACCCCTTCCCTTTGAGAACACGGGTTGCGTGCCATTTTGCCGAGGGGGAGACCAGAAGCTCTCGCAGTGTGACACGTGCTGGTGGTGGGACCCTGGCCAGAGCCTGCAGCTCCAGGTTGCTGTCTGGGCTTTTTCCCACTCCCTCTAGTGGAATCTGGGCCTTCGCACCCGAGCTCTGTGCAGCCGCCTCCAGCAGCGTGCTGGTGCTGCCGTGCGGGATCTTTCGGACATCCCAGCCGCAGTCTCCTCAGGTCCCCAGACTGAGGGCGAGGTCTGCGCTCAGAGCCATCTCACGTCCCTCCCCCGCCCCCAACCCCCCATTCCACCCCCCTCCCCCCATGTGCCAAGGTTTCCCTTGAATGCGCCAAGCCTTCTGGGGAGGCCCAGCAAGGAGGCGGCCACTTGTTATTTGTCACGCGGGGTCATTCATAATGAATCAACAAAGCGCTGACAATAGTTTTCTTGTAAACTGAACAAACCTTCTAACTGCTGTGTGGTCTCCCCCCCCCCCCCCCCCCCCCCCCCGCCGAATTAGCTCCTTTGTCCTGAAATGTGTGGTGAGCACACGTATTCATGGGGCGTCCCTGGGATAGTGGCAGAGTGGAGGGAGTCTCCCTGAATGGGCAAGACATCTTGGTCTTCTGCGATCGGCGCGGGGCAGGGGGGTGGGGTGGGGGAGGGGGAGCCCACTTTTCTCCTTGCAAAGCCAGAGAAGTGACATGGGTGGAAAACACAGAAAACTTTTCAGACTGTGTCAAAGAGCAATTTTAGAGCCTGCGTGTGATAGCGCCTTCCCCTCGTGTGTGCCTGCGTGGATGAGAAGGAATTAAGACTCAGAAATGCCTTTTTAAATGCTTTGCGTGGCTACTTGAAATTCATTGTATGATTGCCTGTTTTTTGTTAAAAACACACACACACACACACACACACACACACAACCAAATACTAAACTAAATAGGGAGGGCTAAAAGTACTTGGGAAGAAATGAATGGCTGTAAGCCTTTCCTCCTCGCGGTATGCTCTTTCTCTGCTGTTACATAATCCTGAATGAAAGAAACGGTTTTTTGCTTAAAAGTAAACGAGCAAACGCCATTTGCTGCTGTCATCTCCTTTGGCCGTTTGCAGGTTGGGGCCATGGAAGGATGTGTTTGAGGGAAAGGAGGGATCCTAAAGTCGACCTTATTACCAAATCACCAACACCAAAATTCACCGAATTGAAAATAGCACATCTATGAGGAGGAGAAAGGTTAAAACAAAAAAGTTAAGGGGAGGTAAGAGGGAGTCAGCATTGCCACTTGCCTTTCTAAAAAAGATAAGCTATAATGGCATAATTTTTGAGCGGTTGTTACCACAGAGATTGTGTGTTGGAATGTGTATTAGATTAAACTGATAAGACTGCCACGGGGGGGGGGGGGGGTTGTGGGGGGGGCAGGGAGGGAAAGAACAGAACAGCAGCCTTAGAACTTGACTGTATGTATAAGATTATTTACCAGGATTATGTAGTTCACTTCAGAGGTGATTTTACATGATGGTACATTTTGATGACAGTATATGAATATGGTTTTTTGTCTCCTAAAAAAATAAATACAAAGAATCGCCCAAATCCTTGCTAGCGCATGAAAACCAGTCAATGATTAAGACCACATAAACCCGTGTCATATGTATGACCAACTCAGGATTGTTTTAGGGTCATTGTAGCCACAGAGTTTTCAAATAAATGATTTGAATATAAAAGTAGATTATGTATTTCCCCTGTGGCTGGCCAAATGTCTTTTCAACAAAGAGTAAAATAAGAAGGCTATTTTTTTGTGTAAAAGAGTGATCTTTTTAGCCATGCTTGGCTGCCTTTTCAGGACTGTCTACATTTATAATGAGATATTCTTGAGCACATTTGAGCCAGAAAGTTGAGTAAATTTGTGGTGCACTTTTACATAAAACATCACGATTTGTTTAAAGTGATAAGAGCTGGAGCAAATGGGAAGTAGATTCTTGATTGCTTTGACTGCTACAGTGTCATTTTGAGCTGACACCTAAATTGGACAATATCTGAAATATTGATTACATGAACATATATTATATACAATTTACTTTATTATGCCATGCTTCTCGGCAATTCTTCTAATTTCATTTTTACCATCTGCTTAAGGAATACATACTTGCTATTCAGATCTCAGATCTCTGTTGAGGCTTCTATAAAGTCTATCATAACAATCATTTCATATAGTCTTATTTTTCAAAGTTCCTCTTGCTGAAAGATGGCAATGCCTCTTATAGAATAATGAGAAAGGGCATTTCCTATCAATTTTATGGCTCTGCTTTGAAATAAATGTGGCTTCTATATAAGTTTGTAATAACTTTTTCCTTTTATACGATCATGTAAAATATTCCCAAGAATAGAAATAACACACCTGTACACACCACACACACACATGCACGTTAATGTAGAAATAATATAGGGACAGAAGGGATATTTTTGAAAACAGAAAATAAACTTTGACATTATCATTAACATATGAAAGCAGGTTTGTGTTATTCTCTAGTATTTTAGGATTCTTAACGTTTCATTTGGGTCTAATGTACCTGAGAGGTCAGGCTTACAGTCTCTTACTTTTATATATATTTATTTGTATTATGCAATTATAAGCAGAATAATCAGCAAATTAATCTAAACTTGATTTCAACAACCATCTACATACTATACCCGTTTCCAACCTTACTCTTGTAGTTAAACTTTGAAATGAAAACATTATTTCACATTTGTCTTTCTGTAAACCTTCTACTTTTCGTTTTTGCCTTCCCCTGGATTTTTAAAGCAAATGATGTGTTATATCTCTCTTTGGAATTGACCATTCTTTTCAGAAAAAGGAATTTTGGGGGATGGGGAGGGGTGCTGTGCAGCTCCATGGAAAAAGTCACCCAGATAAAATGAGTTACTTCATCTCCAAATAAAAACAATAGTGTTTTCATGCCTGCACTTATTATTATTCTGAGAATGTACTAATTTGTTACATCCAAGATGACGGTTCGTTGGGTCCATGAAAAGGGCAGTGTGCCAACTATAGCAGGGAGTAAAAGGACTTCTTTCATGGGAAGGAGAGGAACAGAAAGTAGCCCACAGTTCATGTGGGTATCAGGAGGCAGGCTGCCAGTGCAGGCATCCCACTCTCAGGGTTCCCTGGGCTGGGTTCTGAATCAAGCTAAAACTATGATTTCACTAAATGTCAGCCTGGGCAGCCAAATTTTCAAACCCTCTATTGCTCTAAGGAGCAACTGATAAATGTTTTATCCCTGCGGGTACTGGCCGATGTAGCACAAGGATTTTGAATGTGTTCAGGGCATTATTACTTTTGGCATTAAGCTTAGATAATTGTCTACTTACCCTGAGCCGGTAATAGCAAAACACAAGTGAAGGAGGATATTTTGACAAACTACAAGTATAAAAAAGACTTAACGATATTACTATTGGATTTTGGTTTTTTTATTGTTGTTCTGCTCCTCTGTTAAATTTGAATGAGAATGAAGTTTGCTTCTGTACCTTTATTCTCCTCTAAACCAGGGTGGTCTCATAATTTTGTTTTACATGCATGACATTGCCTAAGGTCATTAATTGTAAGTCGTAGTATAAAAAGGCTGGAAATATATTCAGCACTTTGTAGTTTCCGAATACACATTTAAGAGCTGCTATGAAAAGTCGAGACCTCCATGGCAGATTTTCTGGCACTGAATGGTCAATTCAGTGATGTAGATGAGTGAATCCAAACGGTAAGTGGAGAGAGGCGATAATAACGCTTTGATATGTCTCTCTGTTGAAACATACCCTGGCGGATCCATTTTTCTCTGATGGTTAATACTCTTCTTTGCACTGTGGCAAAATGCTCACTACTTTATTTTAAGACTATAACCCAGATAAGATGATCTGGTTTTAAAAATAATTTCCATCTATGTTGAGCCCACTAGAGCGGGTCCTGGCTGATTGATATGATTTTAGTTTGTCAGTGTAAAATGCTTTTTCTTGAGAACATTTGCTTTTTGTTCAACATGTATTTCTTGAGGTTTCTTTTCATGTAGCCTTTTAATCCGTGGTCCTTTTCTATTTTAAAGGAGAGGGTCACTTTCAGCAACATATATGTGGCCACTCTTTTAATCACTATCATCATAAAATGTTATTTTATCAAACTTTAAAATAAATCTTACTCAAAACCTGTCTGGCCTTAACTTTGTGCTACAAGCTGGAAGTCATTTTTGTAACTTTCGTTTTTTATCATTTTTGTCACTTTTTTGTCGACTTTCATAGGGAATTAAACCAAGTTCTGCCTTTTGTAATCTTTCATGGATTTACAAATTTTATTTTCTTGACAGCTTGTTTCAAAATTAAGGAAGGGCTGTGCCTGTTTTCCTTTTGCACTCTAAATAGGAACAGGCTGAGCTCCGAATGAGGACAATTGGAGGGTTTTTTTTTTTTTCAATACAAAAATAAAAAACAAAAACAAAAAATAAATAAATCATCATAACAGATTTTAAATGAAGTAGGTTATCAAGTGGACTGCTAATTTTGCCTTTCCAAAATGTTGGATATTTAACCCTCAGAATAATTAAATATTTGTAATAAAGCAGTTAATTCAAGCAGTTTATTGCTGTAATTTGCAAAAGTCCATTGAGCTTCTTTCTTTTCAGCTCATTGATGGAGGAACAAACATTTCTTTAATAAGACTACAGCACATTCTCATTTTGTTGCAAAAGCTTAGATAAGGATCAGGCCCCCTCTGAATCACTGCGTTGACCTATGACATTGAAAGTGCTGAAGCCCTCTGGCAAAAGAAGAGTTAGACATTCATTATTATGCACAGGACTTTCCAGTTCTAAAGGGGCTCTGTGCTTTCTCTCAGATAGACTTTGTTTGTTGGAAATGAGAACTGTATTTTGGCAGCAAAGCACCAGAACTGAAGCTGCTCTGCAGGCAGACTCATTATGACATAATCCTTCATTAATCCTGGTTCTCTATTAATAGATCAGGCAAAAGTTTTGATGTGGTCCATCGTCGTCATCAAGGAGCTGTGGAAACCTGTTACCAGTGAAAAGTCCACCTTGGGCTTACTGCCTGCTGGTATTTATAGTCATCTTTATTAGCTGCAATGATTTATGGTGAACGTAGTCTCTGGGGCTTCGCCTGGTACACAAATAACATGGGAACCCCTAGGAAAATCGGATGCCACTGAATCTCTGTATTTGACCGGGTGGGTGAGGAACTCACCTGGGGCAGTGGGAGAATCTACCATTTCACAATAAAAAAAGGTTGATCTGGCTAAAATTTCCTCTGGGGAGATAAGGGCTGTTCTAGTTGTAGAAGTGTGGAAGCTGGACAGAGGGAGTTCCTGGGTTGCTTCGATAGCAAATGATAAAAAAAAAAAAGATGTACATTTCTGACACTGAACAGGCTGCTTTATTCTTGAGAAGCTAAGCTTTTCTACTTTGGTGAGGTTCCTCTCTTTTAGAAATGTATTTGCAAGCTAGTTTGCTTTTTCCCCTTTATTACCCACTCAGACCACAGAATAGGGTTAGGAGCTTTGCTGTTTGTGACAGCATTTGGACAAGTGTGTGAAAATGTCTAGGGAGAGATAATAAATGCATTTAATGGTTATTTTGGATTGGTTGTTTGTGTATCATTTGTGAACACCCTGGTGACCCAGAAGTTCCCTCGATGAATCTGGCTTGTCGTTTCTGCCTGATGATACCCCTGGACAGGCGACGCCCCCTCCCACTTTCCCTGGCTCTGCTACTGTGCACCAAAAGTTGACCCTTATTTGTCATGGTTCAAGAACATGATGAGGAGCTTTTATTTACATTTATTGACATTTCTTTCATCTTTCATCTCATCCATGTGAGCTTTGTTGCTTCTCAGGCATAACAGTACAGCCTAAAATAGTATTACCAGGAGAAGTTGTTTGGTTAAGCATTATCTATATTTTCTTCAATGAATATGTGAGCAAACCTTTTCTCATGGCTGGCGGGTGATTTCTTTGGTAGCTTGTGTGTCTGTTGGCAGTGGCTGCCAGTCCCAGATTGTCCCCAATAGTAATGTCATTAATACTAGCGGTATTGGAAAATGCATATGCTGGCAAAAACCTGTAAATGCCCATTTTTATCTCGTTTGTTTTTCCATTTAATATTCCATTGTGTTTGACAAAAGGAAAGTTCGTAGAAAGTCAGCAACAAGGAGCTCAGAATTAGCAGAATCAACAGTCTCTAAAAGCAGACTTGGATACAAGAAGAGCCCTGAAAGCAACAGAGTTCCAAGGAGCTGAAGGACTCATCTCTGCGGGAGGCCCCTGAGTGGAATGAGGCTTACCTTCTACATCCCACGTGTGAACACTCGAGGAGACGGATGGGAGTCTTCTGGGTTTTTTGTGATATGAGACATTATTTGCATGGTTCTGTACACATTTGTGAACAATGCTCAAGAAAGTTGTCTCCAGCTACACAAATGGCTGTGACTTCTTTTGGCTTCTAGCCCAGACCTTATGATCTCATGATACTTTTACTTGTACTCTATGGTAAAAGGATAAAAAACAAAACAAAGCTAACAGTTACAAATATGATACATGGATCATTCCATAGGTAATTTACATGCGTGATCAAAATTAAATTTAAGATTAATGGTCAAAAATTGAAAGACACTCACTATAAAATGCAAGTGCAAAAGTTTTGGTTGTAAATGTTCACATTCAAACTTGTGAAGCGACTGGAAACTTTTGTAAGCCAAATTGGAAGTAGAGGACCACCTAGTCAGGGCCCAGAGGGGCAAAATTTGCATCGTGAACTGATGGTCCTACCGTTGTTCATCAGAAGGGGCAGATAAGAAACACAGATCATATATGTATAATATCCAAACCCCAAAAGGTATCTCCACAGCAGGAAATGCTCATCCTCTTGATAATAATCCACTAAATAAGAATTTCAACAGTATTGTAGTGAAATCTCTTATATGGCTCATATTGCTTCTACAAGGACAACTGTTATTATATCAAGCCCACTCAGAAAATCCAGGACAATCTCCCTATTTTAGGATCCTTAACTGGATCATCTCTGCAAAATCCCCTTTGCCATGTGCACTGTAGATAGTAGACCCAGATATGTTTGAGAGCCATCATACAGTCTGCCATATCCCTTCGCCCTCTAAGAATAGCAAAGAGTTGTTTTTCATTTCCTTACATAGAAAACCATTCTGAGATATGTGGTCTCCACTTGGCTGGGGAGATTTTTCATATCTCAATGGCTAGGTTGTACCCTAAACCAATCACATCAAATCTCTTGGGGTAGGTCCCAAAGCTCCCAGATGATGCCGATGTGCGATTAAGAATAAGAACTATCCACTTAGTTGTGTGTATGTGTGCATGTGTGTGCATGTGTGTCTCAAGAACCCGGCTGGGACATGACTATAGTACATGAAAGTGACTCATTTTCACCAAAGTGACTCTAAGGTTTGTGGTGAGGCAGATGAAATTTTCTAGAAGATCTTTTTAATGAAATCATTTTATTGGGGGACCCTTACAGCTCTTCTAATAATCCATACATCATTATATCAAGCATATTTGTACATATGTTGCCATCATTATTTTCTAGACATTTATTTCCTATTTGAGTCCTTTGTATCAGCTCTTTTTCCCTCCCCTCCCCCTCCCACCTTCATGATCCCTTGATAAATTATAAATTATTCTTTTCATATCTTACACCAACTGCTGTCTCCCTTCCCCCATGGTTCCTGTTGTTCATGCCCTTGAGGGACAATGATCACGTGTCGATCATGGCAATCAGTTCCCCCTTACTTCTCTCCTCTCTCCATCTTCCCTCTACCCTCCTGGTATTGCTATTCCTATTTCTGTCTCTGAGAAGTTTACCTGACCTGGATCTCATGTGTCCAGACCTCTTATCTGTACCTGCGTACATGCTCCAGTCTAGTCAGAAGTGAAAGGCAAAACAGGGGTCATGATAATGGGGGGTGAAGAAGCCTTAAGGAAACAGAGCAATATTGTGTTTTATGGGCGCTATGCTGTGCCCTGGTTGACTCTGCCCTTGTGATCCTTTTGTGAGTAAATGTCCCATTGTCTAGAGATGGGTTTGGGGTCTCTGCTTCCAAGTCTCCCTTGTTCTCAATAAGAATATACATTAAAATAATTTTACAGGGGGATCATACAACTCTTATCACAATCCATACCTACATCATTTGTGTCAAGCACATTTGTACATATTTTGCCATCATCATTTTTTAATATTTTCTTTCTACTTGAGTCCTTGGTATCAGCTCATTTCTACCCCCTTCCCACATGAACCCTTGATAATTCATTAAAAAAATTTTCATGTCTTACACTGCCACTTTCTCCCTTTACCCACTTTTCTGTTGTTTGTCCCTCTGGGAGGGGATTTTATGCTGAATATTATGAATGATTCCCCTTTTCTTTGCCCACCTTCCCCTCCCCCTCCTGGTATCACTACTCTCATTATTGGTTCTGAGGGTTTTATCTGTCCTGGATTCCCTGTGTTTCCAGCTATTATCTATACCAGTGTCCATCTTCTGGTCTAGCTGGATTCATAAGGTAGAATTGGGGCCATGATGGAAGGTGGGGGTGTAGAGCAAGCAAGCATTAAAGAACTAGAGGAAAGATATATATATATAATTGTTGGTGCACCCTAAATGACTCATCTCTTCCTTGTGATCCTTCTGTAAGGAAATGTCCAATTGTCTACAGATGGGCTTTGTATCTCCACTATGCCCTCCCCCTGATTCACATCGATATGATTTTTTGTTCTGGGTCTTTGATACTTGGTAACTGATCTCATTGACACCTCATGAGCACACAGGCTGGTGTGCTTCCTTCATGAGAGCTTTGTTGCTTCTCAGGTAAATAGCTGCTTGCTTATCTTCAAGGCTTTAAGACCCTTGATTCTATATCTACTGATAACCGGACACCTTTCACTCCAGTCACCACCTGATAACCGGACACCTTTCACTCCAGTCACCACCTTTACCACATTTACTTAGGCACCCATTCTGTCTTTAGCAATCATGTTGGGAAAATGAGCACCACACAATGTCGAGTTATTAGAACAAAGTGTTCTTGCATTGAGGGAGTACTTGAATAGAGACCTGATGTCCGTATGCTACCTTATGCTCATGGTATAAGTATATAGATACTTATGTAAGTATTTATATATAAGTGCATATATAAGTACATTGATCTATTTCCCTATCATTATATATAAATGTGTTTACATATGTACATGCTATATTTAGACCTGTGCATGTCCTTGGCCTCCTGCTTCTTTCCGCTATTTCCTTTGACTTTTCTCTTGTCCCACTAACATGTTTGAACTTCATTTGGCTTTTAGTAATTCCTCTCAACTAATTGCTCCTGATCAAACTTTACCAGGTATCCTATGTTGTCCTTACCATCAATTTTAGATCACTTGTTGTTACGATGTTCCTGGGTTGGTTGACATCCCAACACCTCTCCCCCTTTCTCCCTCTTCCATTTCTCCCCTGAACCATCCAGTCCTGTTGCTTTCTCCTCCAGATTGTTTATCCCACCTATCTTATCCAGCTAAATATGCGAGAACAATAATAAGCACAAAAACAAAAGACAAATACCACCACAACAACAAAGAAAAGTCTATAAATAGTTGCAGGTCATTTGTTGAGCTTTATGAGTATTTTCTGGTCAAGTCTGATGGGATGCCACACCCTGGCCCAAAAGTCTAATTTTGATATTCCTCGGAGACTTCACTGCTTTGCATCCCTTGCTGCTTTGATGCACACCCTTAGGGTTTTGCCCCAGTGTGATAGGGTCAGATCAGGCACAATTCCCACACTGTCTCCATTGTTGTCCCCTGTCACACTATTGGTCAGTGAGGGATGTTGTGTTTTATGATGGGTCCGACCCTATGGTCCTCTCTGTGCATTGACTGCTCCAAACTGGAAATTTTTCCTTGGGGCTTGGTGGACCAGGATGTGTTCCACTCTCTCTTTTCCTCTTAGTTTGCCCCCAGATGCTCTGATCAGTCTTGCCCCTTTCCCCAAGCTGTAGCTTCAGTGCTGACCTGTGTAGGGCAAGGAACACACATTTTAATTGTTCAATATTCCTTGCTTCAGATTAGCTTTGGGGTGCTATAGTCAAGAGGACAGGATGAAGGCAGCCTATTCTGTAATTCTATTTTGTAATTGTCAAGTTCAAACATTGTTGACTTAAATCATATTGATCCATAATGGCCTATGAAAACTTGAAAGTGCTTTCTTTGGGAAAAAAAAGTCCTAATAATAGTGTGAATTCAAGGAGCCCTGGTGTCAAAATGGCTAAGCGCTCAGCTGCTGACTGAAAAGTAGGCAATTCAAGACCATCTGCTGGCTCTGTGTTCTGTTTTCTGACCCCAGGAGGTATTCTGCTCTGTCCCATGGGGTAACTGCATGTCATAAATGAACTTGATGGCATACAACAATGATGACGACAGTATGAATTCATCTCAACTCATCCGCATCTGCTACTAATACCCAACATCAAAACTGCTGAATATAGCCCAGTGTTCTGGACTTTAAAATGTCGTAGCCATGAGTTACTTGGGTTTGAGTCTATAATAACCCTCATGTTCCAGGATTGGATTCTTCTGATCATGTAAAGCTTATCTTCAGCAGGACTAGAAGGATCTGATGGGAGCAGATTATTTCAGTTCTCCGAGAACAGAGCCATAGTTCACTGCCTTTGGGGCTCCACGGAGGATAAGGGTTTAGGTTAGGAGTGAGTTAGAAACATAAAACTTACACAAGTCTTGACATGGCCAGGGAAGATTGAGCATTAATGCCTTAAATATGGCTATTTTAAGTGAAGATTAGAATCTCAAAAATATTTTTTCCAGACTTCTCCATGAAAGACCAAGTGTAGGAGGTATCTCGTGCTTATTAAACTACTGCCTTGCACAAGATATTTTTGTAGTTACGGCACTAAATGGAATACTTAAAATCAAAGCTGTCTGCCAGCTTTATTCTGCAAGTGGGTATGGTTCTAAGGCCTTGGTTAAATTCTGTTAATAATTTAAGTGTGAAATATTTATTAATAATAAATAAGTAACAAGATAGTAAGTAAACAAATAACAATGAATAATGCCAAACTGCTCAAATTTATCATATACCAAGACAAAGAGTGGGTTCATTCAAGCTTTTTAAAAACATCAATAAATACTTTAAAATCCCACACATCTACCCCAAACCCACTGTCATTGAGTTGGCTCTGACTCATAGCAAGCCTGCCCAGGATATCCAAGGTTGTCAATCTTTACGAAGAAGATAGCCTCATTTTTCTCCAGCAGGACGGTTGGTGGATTTGAACCATTGAACTTGTGGTTACTGGTCCCCAGCTTAGCAGGCAGTGCTACCAGGGCTTCTATATATAAGGACTGTTAACTCAAAGTATAGGTAACCAATAATAGTTACCATGTAATGCATTTTAAACAAATTATTTCCTTTAATTTAATCTGCACAACAGCTCTTTGATTGGAAATTCAGATAATATTCCGTTTTACAGATGAGATCATTTGAACACTAGAGGGGATTTGTAACTTAGTCAAAATAATACAACTCACATGTGACGGAACCCAGAGGCACCTGTAAATGTATCTGATGCTGAAGTCTGTGACCTGCCGATACAGCAACCCTAGGCCAATTCCATTCAAGTTTCTGCAGACTTCGCCTAATTTTAGAGTGCTTTGGATTCTGTTGTAATAAATATGATTCCAGACCAGAGGAAAAGAACAAACGCAGGCCAAAACTTTGCGGCCAGGCTGAGTTGCAGGACATAATCACGTTAGAAGGAGAAATTTGATTTGATTTCTGTTGGTATGTGTTCTACTTTGACAGTTCTGAAGATTTAGAGGTAATTGATTTGCTCCATTTCCTTTTTAGGTTGTAGATTAATTTTATTTTTATGAATTTCTGCTTCTCAACCTAATGCATGAATCACAAGGGTCGGAATCACCTGCTTGTTGCAAACAAGCTCCCTGAATCCCATTCTGGAGCAATAGAAAAAACTCTCTGGGCTCAGGGCCCGGGGTCAGCAATCTTTTTCTTTCTTTTCTTTTTTTTAAACAAAATCCACAGGTGATTTGTTGTAGATGTCAATTCCATTTACTCAAATTTAGATTCTGTAATCAATGCTAGGCACAATGAATTAGATTAGCAGTATCCATCTCCAGGAAAGTAGGAAAGTGATGATACACTCCATTTTTCATTTCTTCCTGTTAACTCCTGCCTGCCCTTTGTTTCATTCATCAAACACAGCTTTCGGCAAGGTGCAGGCATTGTGCAGACCCGGGAGACAAGCTTCAAAGCACGACTGTTGTCAAATGGTTTGGAAGATCCTGCACACTTTATCCTCACATGTTTGAGATGTCCTATGTTAGAGACACTGTGTGATGTTCTTTAAACCCAGCATTTTACAAGCATACTTGACCCACAGAGCCCTTTTTTCAAAGAAAGCCTGATATCTTGACGAGCACCTGTACAAAGAGTGGGTGATATGGCAATGACATATTTATTTATTATTATTTTATGTATTAAAATGAAATCACAGTCACTGTCCCCATTCCTCTGCCAGTTGGTGGGCTTTACTATGACACATTCATTGTCCTTTTAAATCACCCATTGCTGTGGGAAACTTAGGGAAAGGGTAACTAGCTGTGGACAGAATACCCATCCTTAGCTTGCTCTCACAAGACCTGATTTGTATTAAAGGGAAGAGAGATGCTCTTAGCGTTTGTGATTATGCAAGACCTGACTTAGCCAGAAAAATCCTAACTTTGACATTTTGATTCCTTTTTGAAAACTCACCAGCGCCGCCAGAATAATTGTTCTGTGACACATTCACATGCATCATTCTGTTTCATAATCTTGGACTCTGTCTCAATGCCCCAAGTTCCTTCTCTGTCTTAATGTTCCTTAATAAAAGCAACATAGCTACTTTTCGTATGGGTAAATCAAACAGATGCTTATAAAGCGCACACTGAAAATGAAAGCAACTTCTCTTTCCATTACGTCCATCTCATTCCCCAGAGAGATGCGCTTTTCAAGGCCTTGGGCAATTCTGTACTTCTTTCCTGGCTTCCCCCTGCAGAGTGTGTGTGTGTGTGTGTGTGTGTGTGTGTACAGTTGCATAATATAAGAGTCAGCAGTAATCAATCAATTGCCCCACATTTTGCAAGCTCCCTGGAAATAAGGCTCTTAGCTTCGTAGTGTAACTTTCACTGTTTTTAAAATCCGTTGCCATGAACTATAGGAAGAATACCATCTCTAGTTCTTAGCAAGATTCCAGAGAGTATAACTACTTCCCCAAACATGTGGGTACCACTTTCTGGGTTACTTGCACCTTCGTGCATTATCGCACGAGGACATATCCTCATGCAGTAGTTGTCAGTTGCCATGTGATGTTCACAGCTGAGTCCCTTCCAAGCACCAGCTCACAGATCAGTGGTTACTAAGTGCCCTCAAGTCAGGACCGACTCATAGCCACCCTGTGCTCCCCAGAATGAAACACCGCCCAGGCCTGCAGCATCCTCAGAAAGATGCTAGTGGACATGAATCTTTCAAGGTACCTGTTGCTGATGACTGGATCCCAACTCCAAACAACCATGTAAGACAGCACCATCGGGTTCCCAAGACCATGATAGGGGCATGTGGCTCCCTCTTTCTCCCACGGAGCACTCGGTAGATGTGAGCCTCTGACCTGTCCCCTAGCAGTGGAACACTTGAACCCCTGCCCCAACGCCAAAGTTCATTATTTAAAGGAAAGCTATGTAACTTATCATTCCTTTGGAAAAATAAATAATTGCTCCCTGTTTCATGAGGCTGAGTGATCTCTGGCTTTTTATAAAGCAAACATGAGTGTCTGGGGAAGCCTTCACAAGACTCTAAATAGCAAGGTTCCAGAATTAAAGAAGGATGAGTAAGACCAAGAACACTAATGTGTTTAAATAAAAGACAATGCTTTGGCCACAGTCTCATGTCTTGTTCCTGGTCTTCCTCCTTTCGGTCAGATATCAAGTGAAGGATATTTTTAGTTTATATGTCTCAAACAATTGTATGTGGGGACTTGGAGGCTGATGCATGAGGCTTGCATTTAAAACAAGATGGTCACTTGAAGGGATCAGAGATTGTTACATTTTAAAACTGGATCGTTTTGTGAAATAAAGTGAATATCTTTCACTTGATAAAAATATGCAAGCCACCAAAAGAGTGCGACTCACTAAAAGTAAAAACTCCCTATAGGCAGTGACTCTCCCCTAAATTAACGATGGTGGATTTTCTCTTGATCTTAATCCACAGCCAGATGTCATTTTTATTGTTTTCCAAAATGGGATGTACCATGCTGCTGTCTGTTGACCTTGGGTATCCCATGCACATAGTAGTATATGTTACAACTCTCATCATTTTCTCAAGTACAGACTTCTTGTTTACTACTTCTTTGCATTCTTCTATATGACTACATCATGTATTATTTAACCTAGTTCCTTTGGGAGGCACTTAGGATACCTCTGTCTTCTTTATGTTGTGAACAAATCTGCAATGGCCCCACTGCATGCATGGAGCTTGCCACAGTTTTGCAAGGATCTCAATATCCTGCAGTGATATTAGTGACATCAGTGGGAAGGCTTGACAATACTCAGAGTTCAAAAGCATATCAAGAAGGAAGAGAGCGTGAACTCAGCTAGGGAGGATGGTGGGTAGAAAGAGTAAGAGAATGACCCTTGGACAAGTGAGTGGCCTGACATCTGTCCTTTGTTGGACAGAAATCAGAAAGAGCCAAGTGATCAGGAAAGGTCCTGATAGAGAGTGACCATTTTCCTTCAATCATAGGTTTGTAGACCCTACTCCATGTTTATAGAGTTCAACAACTGGCTTCAATTGACTGGTTAGGTGAGCAGATGTTTGATCAAACGATCCCATTATGTCCATAAATATTTAACACTTGCTATCTTTATAGAGGGCAAGTTTTAGCAGGCAACTGACAAAACAATGGGAATTACTAAGAACATAAGTGAAGGCTTGTACATTGCCATGATGCTGAACTTCCAGACAAAATTGAGGAGCAAAGGCCTGGTGATCATCAGCTGGTGACAATCCCGGCGATCACAATCCAAACCTGTGGTAACTTGCATCACCATGAGTCAGGAGTGGACTCTACAAACAGCAAACCACAGCAACTAAACAAGTAGAGAGGGAAAGCCCACCCTTAATTTTTTTTTTTAAAAACATACTTTTTTATCAGGAGTTACCACTTTTCTTCTAATAAGTTATGAAAATTCTTTTCATAGCAAAAAACGATGTACGAGCCCCTAATAAAATGGTTTTTAATTAAAAAAACACGTTTGTTTGTTTTTCCTTATAAGTCGTGTTATTAAATATGTATCCTTTTAAGATTGACTAAGTTTGTTAAGCAAAAAAATAACAATAATAAAAATACCACTATTTCAAAAAAATGTTTTTTATAGCAATACTTAACATGAGAGGTTATTTCTAATTGTGGACAGTGAGTGTGCATATGGCTCTTACGACTTTAGGGCAGTGGTTCTTAACTTGTCGGTTGCAACCTCTTTGAAGGTCAAACCTTTTCAGAAGAGTCGCCAGATTCATAACAATAGCAAAATTATTATTATCTATTATTATCTATTATCATAATTATCTACTATTATTATCTGTATAAGGTGCTAACATAGCAGTGATTTGATTTACAGCTCTTGGGTCATCTTTTTCTGATGGAAGTGTTGCAGTTGTCCATAGATTTTAGAGATTATTCCATAGTCCAGTGTGTTACTGCTGAAATTTTTCCCCCAGTGCATAGGTTCTCTTTTTCCTCTCTTGATGATGTCTATTGCTGCACATGTGTTACTTTTTTCCTTTTAAAAATATTTTATTATGATTTTATTTATTCTATTTTATGACTTTATATATAGATATATATGCTTAAGTGCTTTTATTGGGGACTCTTTTTTTTTAGCTTTTTAGGCATCACTGCCCTCTGGTGGTGGGAGTAGGAGGCCCAGCCTTTGTTCCTGTAAACTGGAATTGAACCTCCATCCCAGTGGGCTGCAGTCCCGCACACAACCACTATGCCATCGGGGCTCAGCCCTATTGAGGACTCTTTTTAAAAAATCATTTTATTGGGGGCTCATACAACTCATCACAATCAATACATATATCCATTGTATGCCAAGCACATTTGTACATTTGTTGCCATCATCATTCTCAAGACATTTTCTTTCTACTTAAGCCCTTGGTGTCACTTTTAGAAGGCCCCAGTCATTTCCTTGGTCTTCTGCTGTTTGGGTACGCTTCATTGTGTTGGTGATGTGTTTATGGTCTGTAGGAGCACCCTAGAGTTTGTCCCTATTTTCTCACTGATGATTATCATAGTTCTAGAACTTGCATTAGGTCTTTAATCCACCTTGAGTTCATCTTTTTAAGTATGGGGGGAGGTATGCATCCTGTTCTATTCTCTTGCAAATAGCTGCCCAGTGTTATCAGCACTGTATATTGAAGGGATTCTCTGTTCCCCAAATGATGGCCTTTGTTGAAGCACAGTTGTTTGTAGGTGGATAAATTTATTTCTGGATTCTCTAATATTTCCATTGGTTTCCATGTCTATCGTTATACGGGCATCAGGCTGTTTTGCAACAGCTTTATTTGCAGGTAGGAAAATTGAAATCCAACTAAAGTCCAACAAGTGAAGAATGGAGAGTAAAATTGGGGTGGGCCAAGTATAAGGAACATTGAACTAGATAGTGATTATCAAATTAATATCAAACTCATGTATCCTCATAAATAGATGCTTTATCTACAAAAGCAAGATATCACATTGTGCCTGCTCTTGATTGTCCAACTAAAAATATGTGTAATTTAGAAGGTAATATATGGGTGAGTGAAACAGATAATCACAGCTAGGGTTCTAGGTCATACATGCATAAGTTTATTCCAAATGAGAAAATATATGATCTGTCTAGATAGAAAGGAGCCCTGTTGGGAGAGTGGATTATGCATTGGGCTACTAAGTGCAAAGTCAGCAGTTTGAACCCATCATCCACTCTTTGGTAGAAAGATGAGACTTTGTCCTGCTGTAAAGATCTACAGCCTCAGAAACCCACAAAGACAGCCCTACTGTGCATACTCTGTCGGGTCATCATGAGCCAAAATGGACACAACAGTGGTGAGTTGAGTGCATCTGAACGGACAGGTACGACCCAGCTCTGATTTACCATTCAAAGGCAGAGGAGGAAGACTTTGTCAGGCCTCTCCAAAATAAGAAAGAGAGAGTGAGAAAATATAGATGCTTTTCATAGTCTTCTGATTCTTAAATGTTGCCTCAAATCAGAAAAATGAAGTACAGCCAGAGGGTGATGCATTTAAAAAGATATCCATTATCTCACTCTTTGGAAGCTCAGAGAATTCAAAAGTGTGTAAATTAAGAGAATGGCTAGACAAATTCTAGTGCCTTAAAGTTTAAGAACTGCACACACCAAAGAAAGCATTTCTTATGACCCTGTCTTGGACTCAGGAGTTGCCACATGGTAACATGTGCAATAAAGTGCAGTGAGCTAGCTCCTTGATAAAGAAAACATTATTGATCATTTGTGAGATCATCTGTCATTTTTCTGACTCCACCTAATCATCAAGCATCCATTTTCAGGATGCTGAAAAGTTTTCAGGTCATTCCAGCCTGATTTTAGCATTCTTAGTGTTGGCACAATATTAAGAAGCTTAGGCTGATCCCCGGCGGCGTAATTGGTTGAGTGCGGGACTGCAGCCAGCAGGCTTGGCGGTTCAAATCCAGCGGCGGCTCTCAGGAGTGGTACTGGGTAGCACCCATGACCATCAGAGGCAGTGATGCCCCCCCCCACACACACACACACAAAAGGAGGGGGAAAGGGCTCAAGTAGAAAACAATTGGTAATGAATATGGCAACATGTGTACAAATATGCTTGATACAAATGATGTATTAAATAAGAGCTGTAAGAGCCCCCAATAAAATCATTAGGGGAAAAAAAACTACTGCCTTGGAAACTCTCTTATCTGATCATGATGAGTTAGAATCGACCTGATGGCCAAACAGGACAAAACGAATCATCAGAAGCCTTGGAAGCACAATGGTGATGGTAATCCAGAGGTTGGTGGTTCAAGTCCACCCCCTGTCCATAAGAGAAAAACCTGACAATCGGATTGGCTCCTGTCAAGATTCACTACTATCCAGTCCATTCGGACTCAAAGTGACCCGATGGACAGAGAAGAACTGCTTCTCTGGGTGACTGAAGCTGTAATGTTATAGGTGCATAAGCCTCATCTTTTCCTCCAGAGTGGGCAGAGACATGGATGGCCTAGCAGTCAGTAGCCCAATGTCCAACCCCCTCATGCCATCAGGGCTTCTTAGGATACCCTCTGTGACAGCCCTAGCTTGTCCTCAGGTCACTCTGACTCAGCATCAACTCCCTGACACACAAGAGCACTGCTCAGTACAGAGATCTTTACCCTTTGTTGCTGTCGTTGTTACTACATATAATACCACCCCCAAATCTAGTGCTTAAAAAAACTATTATTATCTCATAATTCTGAGTTCAACAGGTGCGTGCTTCCCCTTGGGGGGTCTTGTGCCTTTGCAGTCAGATAGTGGCTAGACCGGAGTCATCAGAACTTCACACAGCACCAGATGGGAATGTCTGGGCCCGCTAGGATTGAGTGGGGCATCTCTCTCTCCACGTACTGTTCTCACAGTACGGCAAACCCAATGGAAAAGAGCATTTTGTATGACTTCGGGTTTCCTTCAGTCAAACTTCTGAGGCTTAGGAAGACACTCTAAGGTTTCTTATGAATTGACCTCAGACATCCCAAGAGATCACTTTAATTATATTCAAAGTGCTACCTCCAACCCAAAGTCAGGGGTGTTGAGGAGGGCCTGAGATTGTGAATTTCTGATAAGTTCCCAAGTGATGCTGTTCTGCTAGTCTTCGGATCATGCTTTAAGTTGTAAGAGTCTATTTATCATTGCTTTCTTCACTTTGTTCTGTACCGCCTACAAAGTTAGTTCTCTTTAGTTGGGTGTGGACAGAATGAAGTCCAAAATAATATGAGTTTCTAAGTGTTTTTTTTTTAATCTTCAAGGTGATACTATGGAAACAAACCAAGCATTACCAAAAATTCTGCTTTGGTTAGATACTGGTAAGATAGCAAAATTTACCTTTATAAAATATTTTCTCACTGTGACTATTTCATAATCTGTAAAATATTCATTAAGAGAGCATATGCTATACAGTGTCACATCAAGTATAGAAGTAATTAACTTTATTTTATAGGTTCAGAGAAGGCAGGTTAAATACCACCAAATCAAAGAGTTGAGACATCATAAGTACCAGAAAATCTAATCCATGACTAGTGGATTGATTTGGACACATAGAGATCCTCCTGGTACAGAAGGTACCTACCCTGTTTGGTGTCCAAGACCATAGTCTTTTTTTAATTAAGGCATCATTTTATGGGGGGCTCCTGTAACTCTTACAATCCTTACACCAATTGTACCATATTGTGCATACATTGCCATCATTGTTTTCTAGACAGTTGCTATCTTTTTTAAGTCATTTTTGGAGGCTCATACAACTCCCATCAAAATCCATACATCCATCTATTGCATGCGAAGCATATTTGTACACCAGGGGTCTTTTTGTACATTGAAAATTTTGAGCTAAATCATTCTCTCCATCCTAAATAGTACCAAGTGATAATCTTATAAAGAACTTTACTACTAAATGTGTAGGAGAAAAAATCCCCAGGAATTTTACATCCATAACTTTTTTTAATCATTTTATTGGGGGCTCATACATCATTTTTCACAATATATAAATAAGCATACTGTGTCAAGCACCCTCACATGTCCAATTCTATTATTGTTCTCCAATTGTCTGCCTTTTCCCTTAAGCCCCTAGTATCGGCTTTTCCATCCCTTCCTCACTTCCCCTGCTCTCTCCTCCTCACTAACCCTTAATACTTTATACATTGTTGTTGTTCTGTCATATCTTACACTGCCCGACCTCTCCCCCAACCCATTCTTTTGATGCCCGTCCTTCAAATAGGAGCTTGTGTGTATATCCTTGCTGTTGGTTCTGTCTCTCTACCTCACCTTCTTTCTACCCTTCCAGTATCTCCAATCTAACCATTGGCCTGAGGGGGCCCATCCATCTTGGTTTCCCCATATCTCCAGGTCCCCTCTATACTAGTGTGACTTCTCCAGTCCATCTGGATTTGTAAAGTAGAGTTGGGACCATGATGGTTGGTGGGGGAGGAAGGCTTCAGGAACTAGAGGAAACTTGTATGCATCATCACTGCCCGGCTGCCCCTTGACTGGTCTGTCTCCTCCCCATGACTCCCCTGTAAAGGGGCAACCAATTACCCACCAGTGGGCCTTAGGTCCCCACCCTGCTCTCCTCCTCCTTTGTAATGATGTGATTCTTGTTCTTTGGTGCACGATATCTGCTCCCTTTGGCCCCTCTTGATCACGCATGCTGGTGTGCTTCTTCCATGTGGACTTTGCTGTTTCTGTGCTGAATGGTGACTCAATTATCTTCAAGTCTTTGAGACTCCAGGCATTCAATCATTTGGTGGCTTCATTTCTTCTACTCTGTTTGCCTCTGTATCCATTTGTCTTCAGCGCTATCGGGAGTCAATTGGTCCATTGATTTTGATTTTTGTTCTTTGATACCTGATTGTTTCATCACCTCATGATCGCACAGGCAAGTGATCTTCTTTTATGGTGGGTTTTGTTGCTTCTGAGCTAGATGGCTGCTTGTTTATGCTCAAGCCTTTAAGACCCCGGATGCTCTATCTTTTGATAGCTGGGCCCATCTGCTTTCTTCACCACCCTTGCTCATGCTCCTACAAGTCCTCAATGGGTACCTTGGGGATGTGTGCACATAGTGATATATGTTTGTTTTGTTCCCCCCTCCTTCCATTTGATGTCTATTGCCTAGACCTTTCACAATGTTCACTACCTTCTGACCACACTGGCTGTTGTGCTTCTTCTGTGTGGCTGTGGTCTCTTCTCAGGTAAATGGTTTAATGTTTATCTTCAGGCCTTCAAGACACCTGATATATCCTTTGATGGCTGGGCACCTTCAGCTTTCTTCACCATTTTTGTTTGTGCACCCATTTTACTTCAGTTGGGACATTGAACCTCGAGGAATGCCAGATTCATAGAACAAAGTGTTCTTGCATTGAGGGAGCACCAGGGTGAGGGCCCAAATTCCACTTGCTGCCCTAATATTTGGCCTATAGATATGTTCTTAAATTTATTCCCATCTTATAATAGATAGTTGTATCTATGTATGGACATACCTATGTTTAGACCTCTGTAAGTGCCCTTTGCCTTCTAGCTCTTTCCTCTATTTCCTTCCACCTCACTCCTGTCCCACCATCATGTTCCACCTTCATTGGTGTTTCATTTTCTCATAGATTCATTGTCCTTGCTTAATCCTGACCAGACCTCCCATACCCTCCTTTTCATCGATTCCTGACCACTTATTGCTCCCCCAACCTGTCCGTGTGTTTTTCTCCACCCCTTTCTCCTCTCCTCTCTCATGCCCCAGGAATCATTTGCCCAGTCCTTTCTGTGGCGCAATGGATCTCCAGAGTACATCCATAACTTTTATCCTCCTATTTTCAAAAGCAATTTGAGGTACCTCTTAGAAGTTAATTTCACTGTTACTTTCTGAAGTTCATTGTTATTTGGGACCTGACTCATCCTTAATTTCCCACTAAATGCCTGTACACTGCATATTACACTTATTTTGGAAAGTTTCTTTTTTTACTCATTTTATTGAAGGCTCTTACAATTCTTATCACAATCCATTCATCCATCCATCCATTGCATGCAAGGCACATTTGTAAATTTGTTGCCATCATCATTCTCAAAACATTTTCTTTCTACTTAAGCTCTCTTAAGCTTCTCCTCTTTCCCCTCCCTCTTTGCTCCTTCCTCCTTCATGAGCCCTTGATAATTTATAAATCATTATTATTTTGTCATATAATTTTGTCTGATGTCTCCCTTCACCCTCTTCCCTGTTGCCCATACCCCGGGAGAGAGTTATATGTAGATCTTTATAATCAATTCCCCTTTTCTACCCGACCTTCCCTCCACCCTCCCAGTATCTCCACTCTCACCACTGGTCCTGAAGGGATCATCTGTCCTGAAATCCCTGTGTTTCCAGTTCCAATCTGTTCTAGTGTACATCCTCTGGTCTAGCCGAATTTGTAAGGTAGAATTGGGATCATGACAGTGGAGGAGGAGGAAGCACTGAAGAATTAAAGGAAAGTTGCATATTTCATGTTGTGACACTATACCTTGACTGACTGGTCTCCTCCCTGCAACCCTTCTATAAGGGGATGCAAGACTGCAGGGTTAAAGGCCACATCCTTCTTCTGTGGAGCAGCTGGTAGGTTAAACTACCAACGTTCGAGTTAGCAGCCAAGCAGCCAACCACCATAACATTTAAGGCTTCTTAATTGACAAATGCTACTCCTCCTAATCAGACCATCACACTCTGAGCTGTACAATGCTATGGAGGGGGAAAGCTGATATGGGTTTGTAAGAAAAACACCATTTATCTGCTACTCACAAGAACCAAACACAAAGGTTCTCTAAAGTCTGGGAGTATAAAACTTACATCTGACTTTTAGCTTGTTGGGAAAAAGAAAATTTTCTACACGGAGGCTTCCCAAAACTATTTTTGGAAAAATTTCTATCTTCTTCCCCTCACATTTTCATTTTTCCCATGAACTTTTTGAAAGCCCCTCATATTTGGGCTACCCATTTTCTGTCACAAGCCATAGAAGAAGAAATACTCTTACCAGCTCCAGTTCCCCTAAATAGCTACACACACATGAGTAATTTCAAGTCTTTTCCATCTAGGACTCAACAAGTAGTAGTTTAGTCCTACTGATGGCATTGCCATGATGAAGTTATATTGAAAGCTTTTCTTCTTTGTTGAACACCAAGAACCAGGTCTGGAGATAATCTTTAAGTACTTTAATTAACTTCAGTTTTAATTTCTGATGTCTTTTTTTCTCCTAACTGCTACCAAAGTTCTCCTTCAGTTCCATTCATTAGAATAGCATTCACAAAACTCAGGCCACACTCCCTTGGCAATTTTTTTCAATAATTTCATTGGAGACTCTTAAAGCTCTTATAACATTCAATATATCATTTGTATCAAGCATATTTGTACACATGTTGCCATATTCATTTCCAAATGTTTTCTACTTGAACCCTTGGTATAAGCTCCTCTCCCCTCCTCTTTTTTATAAATTATTTTATTGTGGGCTCATATAACTCCCATCTTGATAAATACATACATCAATTGTATGCAGAACACATTAGCACACTTATCATCTCTCCCAAAACATCCGCCCTCCACTTAGCCCCTCAGTACCAGCTCCCCATACTTCCCTTCCCTCCCCACACCCCTCCCCTATGAACCCTAAATAATTTACAAATTGTTATTACTTTTTAATATCATACACTGTCCAATGTGTCCCTTCACTCAATTCCCTGTTGTCTGTAACCCAGAGAGGAGGTTATATATAGATCCCTGAAATTGGTTCATCCTTTCTATTCAACCATCCCTCCGCCCTCCCAGTATCACCACTCCCGCCACTGGTCCTGAAGGGATCATCTATCCTAAAATCCCCATATTTCTGACTCCAATGTACATCCCCTGGTCTAGCTGAATTTGTTAGGTAGAATTGGGATCATGATAGTGGGTGGGAGGAAGCATTTGAGAGCTAGAGGAAAGTTGCATATTTCATTGTTACTACACTGTACCTTGACTGGCTCATCTCCTCCCGGAAACACCTCTGTAAGGGGATGTTGCTTTACCTATTGATGGGCTTTGGGTCCCCAATCTTGATGCCTCCTCGTTTATAATGATATAATTTTAGGTCTTTGATACCTGACACAGATTCCTTTGACACCTCGTGGTCTCACAGGTTGGTGTGCTTCTTCCATGTGGGCTTTGTTGCTTCTGAGCCAGATGGTCACTAGATGTTTACTTTCAAGCCTTTAAGACCCCAGACACTATATCTTTTGATAGCTGGGCACCTTCAGCTTTCTTCACATTTGTTTATGCACACATTTGTCATCAGTGATCATAACAGGAAGGTGAGCACACAGTGTTATGATTTTTCATTCTTGAAGCCTGATAACTGATCCCTTTGACACCTCATGGTCCAACAAGCTGGTGTGCTTCTTCTGTGTGGGCTTTGTTGTTTTTGAGATAGATGACCGCTTGTTTACTTTCAAATCTTTAAAACTCCAGACGCTACATCTTTTGATAGTCGGGTACCATCCGTTTTCTTCACTACCTTTGTTTATGCACACATTTGTCTTTAGTAATCATGTTGGGAAGGTGAGCATCATGGAATGCCAATTTAAATAGAATAAAATGCTGTTGCACTGAGAAAGTACTTGACTGGATGTCCAATGCCCATCTACTTTCTTAATGCTAACCCTATAAGTATATGCATGTTGATCTATTTCCCCATCATCATATATAAATATATTCACCTATGAGCATGTCTGTATTTAGACATCTATAAATGCCATTTATCTCCAGTTCTTTCCTCTATTTCCTTTTGCTTTCCTCTTGTCCCACTCTCATGCTCAGCCTCCATTTGGGTTTCAGTATTTTCTCTCTGTTACATTACTCTTGATCAATCCCTATCAGACCTATCACACCCACCTTGTCACAGATTTTGAATCACTTTTTGTTCCCTTATCCCTGAAGCCACCTCCTTTCCCCCTTCTCCCCATCTCCCATCCACCCCCACCCACTGGAGCCATCATTCCCTTAATTTTCACCTCCAGACTGTTCATCCAGCTTATCTTATCAAGATAGATCTGCAGCGATAACAATATATACAAAAAAGCACAATAAAATGATGCAACCAAAGAAAATAAAACAATGATAACAAAAAAAACAATATCTCAAATTATATTTTATATAGAATAGAAATAATAACAATATAAAAACCTGAAAAATGTTCAAGGTCTATTCGTTGACCTCTAAGAGCATCCTCTGGTTTAGTCCGATGGGTTGCCACACCCTGGCCTCAAAGTATGTCTTTGGCACTCCATCAGGAACTCCATACTCTGTTGTATACCCTTAGTGATTTGCCATAGTATGGTTGCATCAGACAGGGCTTAATCCTGACCCTGTTTCTCCATTGTTTATCACAAAGGGCCTTAGGTCAATGAAGTTAGCCATATTTTATAGTGGGGCCAGCACATGATCTTCTTTGTGCATCGGCTGTTCTGAGTGGAAATATCGTCCTAAAGGCTCAGTGGGCCAGGATGCACTCCATTATCTCTTCCTCCCCATTCATTTATTCTCATGTGCTCTGGTCAGGCATATCTCACTCCCCAAGCTGCAGCTTCAGTGCTGACCTCCAAAGCAAGCTCCCCTAGGGGGAAAGAGGGGAGAGGAGGCTGCCCCCAGAGTTGGGATTAGGGTTGTGCACTCAGATCCCTCCACTGGTTCCCGGCTCCATGCCATCATGCTGGAACACCGGATTTGAATTTGGTCCCTCTTTCCCTGTGGATATATAAACAATGTGTTAAGAGGGAATGAGGTACTAACCCACTCAAGGGGGGTGTATTGTTTATATCTCCCTTGGTAATTTTTATGAGCTTTCACGGAAACTCAACTCCTCTCTCCTCTCCTGCCCCTCCCTCCTCTGCTCTCATCCCTCCCCTCCCCACCTTCTCTTCTCTCAAACTCATAGCCAAACTAACAGAAGCATCACCAGTTTTAAGATGCCAGTTTCTATTTCTCAGTCACAAGAGAACGTTTGTTTTCCTGTTTTCTATTTGTTATACTTTTTATTTGAATTTTGGTGAATGTTTACAGAGCAAATTAGTCTCGCACTGAACAATCCATTCATATTTTATTTGTGGCAGGAATTGCAGCCTCATAGTGTAACAATGCTCTCCTTCCTTCCTTCCTTCCTTTCTTCTTTCCTTCCTTCCTTCCTTCCTTCCTTCCTTCCTTCTTTCCTTCCTTCCTGTGCTTCTGTTTAATGTGTTCTTCCCAACCTCCTCCTGTTTTCTGAGCATTACCCCCAGAGAAATGCTATCCTTCTGATCTAGCAGGCTTGACTAGTTAAAGGATTGGGGGGTTTTCCCTTCTGTGTGTTGACTAACACATGAGCCAGAGGGTGAGTTCCATGCCAGACTGAGAGTATCCCACCAGTCTACATTAGACCCATAAGCTCGGGCGGATTGTTTGCTTTGTGTTATGATTTGTGGTTTTGTTCCATATTTTCTTCCTCTCTCTCCAAAAGTCTCTTAAGGAATCTTTTAGGAGAAGGGATTTTTAATACTACATGGTCTCTTAAATTGTTTTGAAATATATCTAATCTTCAGTTACGTGGGCCAGGGGTATTTTGATGATTTCTTCTTTTCTTATCAGTATTCATTTATATATGTTCACACACAGCTGGCTCTATGTGTACTTGTTGCCTAACATGCACAGAGGTCCCTGAGAGGCCCAGAAAATGTATCCCTCTAACTTATCTCAGTACTCTTTCAGTCTCCACTCCTTTTAAACTCCCACTTATGTGATCTGCAAGCCACTCTTCTTATTATCCATATCATGCTCTTTATCTTCAAATTAATAGTGGACCGGTCTGGGCAAATGGAATTAAAAATAAGATATATTTGAAAACTAGGTTTAAGTAATACATAAGACCCAGTGCCTAATTCATTCTTAGGAAAGGACAGGATGTGGGTATCAAAGACAGGAAGGCATCCAGTTCTATTGCAACAGTTAACTGAGGATGAATCATGTGCAGAAGGTGCCCTAATAGTGCAGTTGCTAAGCTCCTAGCTGCTAACCCAAAAGTTGGCAATTCGAACCCACCACTCTCCATAGAAGTGGTATGCTACTTTAGAAAAGGTTTTCAACCTTGAAAACCCTATGAGGTAGTCTATTGTGACCTGTAGAATCACTCTGAGTTGAAGTTGACTTACTAGTAATGGGTTTGGTTGGGTTCTGAAGCACCTATGTGGTGGACTAGGTGTTCTTTGTTTTTTGAGAACAGACAAGATGCAGTTTTTGACCTCAAAATGCACACAGTCTAGACAGGAATATGACTTGTAATACACAAAGCAAAGAAGAATTCAATGGGAATTATGAAAGAAGAAATGCAAGGCTAAATTTAAATAGTGGACAGCAATTCACTAAACAAGCATAAATGGAAGAGATAGTTTAAGAAGAAAAAGAGCAAATGCTGTTGCCATCCCCAGAGGTGGATAATGAAAAGTGTGCACAGGGAACGCAATGTGAAATAGAGAAGTGTACATTAAGAACGTGAAATTGAAAGCAAGATTGAAAGCAAAGATGCTTTGATGGTGTTGTCATAGCACATATCTTCCAAGAGCAATATAATTCACTCTTTTAAAACACACACTAGTGACTGGCTGGTTCCAATTGTTAACGTGCTCTGTTGCTCCCTGAAAGATTTGAGATTTGAGTCGCTCCCCCAGAAGAAAGGCCTGGTCATCAACTGAAAGATCAACTATTGGAAACTCTACTCTGTTCTACTCTGATACACATGAAATGAACATGAGTTAGAATCAACTTGGCATCGAGTGATTTTTCCTTTCCAATATTATTGTTAGATACCATCCAGCAGGTTCCAACACCTAATGACTGCGTGACAAACTGCCCAATCCTGTGCCATCCTAAAAATCGGTCTCATGTTTGAAACCATTGTTGCAGTCTCTGTGTCATTCGTCTTCATTTTTGTTGACGCTCTACCTGCAAAACATGACTGATCCTTCTGATAACATTTCCCAAGTACTTAAGACAAAGTTTCACTTCCTTTCCAAAAGGCTTCTCGAGTGGAAACCTGAATATTCTGTGTCTGTTGATAGGTGTGAGGAAAAATGTTTGCTCTTGCTTCTTGAGTTTCAGAGTAATGTGCTTCTAAGCAGCCATCCACCACTGTCCAGCAATTGCCTTGACTTCCATGGTCGTTTAACTTGCAGACCTCTGTCTACTTAATGCATCAGTCTTGCACTGTGAATGGTTGGATGGGACAGATGACACAATGTATTTAGTTGGGACTTAATGGAATCAAAATAGAGGTTGCTGACATGCTTTGTTTTTCTTTTTTCTTGCTTTGTTTACATCTCTTTCCTCCATATTTCTGTTCAGATAGGATGTTTACATTTCTATTATTAGAGCTTTGGGGAGACAGTGACCCAAAGCATTCTCTTTGTATTAACTTGGCTCAAACTTAAATTGATGTTTCTGTAAACTATAACATCAGTACTGCTTTGGGCTTATAGATGGCATTGAGTTCGAGTTCAAGGCCACTAGTTTCTCATTAAATCCTCCTGGCTTGTATCATTTGATCTGAAGGTTTCCGTTCACTGAGCTCTGACTATTGCCGCAGAAATGTGGACACTATGTGGACTTTTAGGAATGCTAGCCATTTTGAATGTTTGCAAATTGCCCTATTCTCTAAATGTATGCCCCGAAATCATGTGTCTATTCATGAACCCTCAGGAAGGTTTTATTTTTTTTAATTTCAAAATAAAAGCAAATTTATTAATGTTGGCCATTGATAACTAAAAGAGCTTAGGAAATATAAAGTAAAGAATATTTTCCATGATGTATAAAAATTATAATCATGTGGTAGATATTAGATAATGTTCAGTATTTACTTTTTGTATAATTTTATTGGGAGCTCTTACAGCTCTTGTAACATTCAACACATCATTTGTATCAAGCATACTTGTACATATGTTGCCATATTCATTTCCAAATATTTTCTACTTGAGCCCTTGGTATAGCTCCTCTTTCCCCATCCCTTTTTTTAATGAATCATTTTATTGGAGGCTCATACAACTCCCATCATGATCCATACATGCATCAATTGTAGGCAGGCCACATTTGCACACTTGTTGCCATCATCACCCTCAAAACATCCTCCCTCCACTTAGGCCCCCAGTACCAGCTCCCCATATTTCCTTTCCCCCCTTCCCCCTCCCCGTCCCTCATGAACCCTAAATAATTTACAAATTGTTATTACTTTTTCATATCATACACTGTCCAATGTGTCCCTTCACTCACTTCCCTGTTGTCCGTGTCCCAGAGAGGAGATTATATGTAGATCTCTGAAATTGGTTCCCCCTTTCTACTCCACCATCGCTCCACCCTCCCAGTATCACCACTCCCATCACTAGTCCCTCAGGAAGTTTTGCAGGAGACTTGTGACAGGAGAGAAATTGAGAGTCATCCCCAGGAACTGGGAAGTCCTTCTTTGATGCTCCACTTCAACACCCTGCTTCTGGCAGCAAGAAAATTTGCTTGAGTGTAAAACAAAGAAGGGGTGGGGTTATTTGATTTTCGGAGCTTTCATGAGTTAGAAATTCTCATTTTCAGGAAAATCTATCATCATTCTGTTGTGGACACACTTAAAGGATAGCATTTCAAATACTGATAGTGTCTGAAGGGGGAAGCGAGGGTATATTTTGAACAGGTGGGGAACAGGAAACCCTGCATCTAGAAAGGTAATGAAAAGACTCACTGGGCTCTGGCTTCACCTTCATTCTGTATTCTTTTTGCAAGAAGGCGAGGCATTTTCCCCCTTGTGCTTCCATCTGCTTCCCCGCCCCCTCTGTTTTTTTTCTTCTTTGCTCACAGCATGGAAACTACAGTTACAGCTTAGCCTGTTTTGCTTATGGAACTGTGCCAGCAGCAGTTTTGAAGGTGTTTTAAAAATGAAGACATCTGGCAGCTGGCATACTTACAATTCATTTGCCAAAGACACGTTGCACGCTGCTGGAATTTTCAACTGAAGGTCACGCACCAGGTAAGAAAGCAGTCAGGTGGAGCTGGGGCCTAAGAAGGCACACACTGAAAATGAGTTGGCTTTACAAAGTTGGAGTGGGGTCCGTCAGGAAGCATGCTGGCCTCCTTGTCTACCTTCCTTATCCCCATATCCAGTAGAAGAGTCAAAGGAGAGGGCAAGGGGTGGGAGGGAATGCAAGCCAAGCAAATTGACAGTGAACCACAAGGCTATGACGTGTCCGGAGAAAGCCTGACAGTTAGGCAAGAGCAAGCGTACCGAGAGAAAGCCAGGTCAAACAAGACAAGAGCGCAGACTTTGACATGTTGTGGGACACACTGTCCCAATCAGTTGAGTGCTATATGACTTCCACTGCGTTTTTCTGCAAAGAAACAGCCAAAGGGATTACGACTTTATAACTCACCCTGTCTTCAAATCCAGGAGCCCTGATGTGCTGTCCTGTCCTTGTGGACGGCTCATCACAAGGTCAGCATTTCAAAGCCAACACTGGCTCCTCAGGAGAGAGATGAAGTTCTTTGTCCCCACAAAGATTTGCAGGCTCAAAAACCATCGACAGGATCAATGTGGGTCACTGTCACCTCGATGGCAGTGGGTATTCCAGAAAATCACGAACAGCCCACCAAGGAATGCTGTGTGATCAAAGGGGAACTTGCTGTCTGATAATAATGTTGATGAAGTATTGGGAGATTCTGGTTTCAAATCTTTTATTAAGCAGGAGTCAGTAAGGCACCATGGCCATTACTTTCCAAACCAGGAGATCTATTCCTGGGGCGGGTGGAGAGCACAAACTGTATGTGTTCTGCTGCTAACCTACAGGCGCGTTGTTCTAACACACTTGGAGGTGCTGTGGAAGAGAAGCCTGCTTCCATAAAGACTGGGGCCAAGTTAACTCTAGAGAGCAGTTAGACTCGGTCGCACTGAGGGCGCAGAACCAACACACTGGCCACGGGTCTGTTTTGGGTAGATTTTTGCACTCGTATCAGTTATGACTATGATTTTGCTTTGCTCTCACCAAGAGTAAGACTGTCACGTGGGCATGTCACCATGAAATGAGCATTGGACCCTGCATTACAGAGCCAGGGAGAAACACCAGCTCAGTCACACTACGGACTGCTTTAAAGGAAATCGGGCCACTGGTGATGGGAAGACAAAACAAACAGAGAGGATCTCTGCCAGCCCAGCTCCGTTTCCAGTCAATATCTGGGTGTTTTATTTTTCTTTCTTTCTCTCTTCTGTCTTTCTAACTTCAAGTCTGTTATCTTAGTGGAGTGCGTCAGTCTTCCCTTCCCACTGGCAAGCATGGAGGTATTTCGTGAATGGAGGTGGAAGGAGGCAATAGGGTTTCGCTTACAATTTTGTCAGTGGGGAGATTTGGAGGCAGAATTGCTGGCTCGACTGAGATTGTAGAGCGCAAGAGTCCAAAAAGATGCGCTTGTGATGCAAGCGCGCTAGCCATCCTTGGAGTATTTTCATATATTTTAAAAAATTATTTGACAAGGGAAAGCACAGCTTTTCATCTGAATTCCCAGGTTCTTTTTAAAACTGGGCAGGGTCACATCGCCGTGCTCGCATTGTTCTGCTGCCGGGAACCCACCGCCCTGATGATAGCCGAAGCCCGAGTCTGGATTCCTGCTTCCTGGCATTGCTTTTGTTGTTTCCTGGATCAGAGGGAAGCAGAAACGAATCGTTTCGTGCAATTTTGTCAAAGGTGAGGTCGTGAGCATAGGTCATGGGGCAGGTGACTGACCCATTCCAATGCCAGTCAGTGCACCCGTCTGATGGTGACCGCTCTGTCATGGCCACCCTATGAATTTGTCCCTCCAAGTTCCACCCTCCTTTTCGGTCCTCGTGGAGAGCGACCCTGGGCTTGTTTCCTTCCTTACTTGAAGCACCTCCTATGCCCACGCAGGATCCACAGCTCCTGACTCCAGAGCAGCTTCCTGGCTCAGACAAGGTTGCCAAAGCTGCAGCTCACGTCAGACCACCTGCAAGAACATCACGAGCCATCTTCAAGATGCCAGTCTGCAGGCTGCTCCTGTCTTACGGATGCTGCTGGGGATACACTGACTGATGATATGATGCTGTTTCTAAAATTTACCCTTTGTGGTGGGGGGAGGGGGACGCGGGGGGGGGGGTGATGTAAATGCATCACAAACTGCTGTCGTCTTTGGGCACAACTGTAGGGCCCTGTTTCTTTGATTGAAATTTAATACAGTAGATGCAAAATACAAAAACCTTTTTCTTTTTCATCTTCCTTCATTTTTTAAGGAGCACATAAGGAAAAAAATGGTACCTTTTAGAAACGAAGCCGTCTGCCCAGTGATTTTAGTGGTGGGATCTGAAATCAATGAGGCAGTAACTACTCTTTTCATGAGGGCATCCATTTAGTGTAATTGCTCCCTGAGGAGACTTGTACAGTTCTTAGAATGGTAAACGATGTGAAGTACTAGCAAACTCTACCGCGCATCATCTAAACTGTAGCTCCAGAGATGAATTAGAAATGTATAGAAAGGGGGTTGAGAAAGAATATCGATGATTTGGTAACTCCCCCACTCTCCTGTCCTCGTATTTATTTTTAGGCCGGCCAGGTGCTAGTAAACTGAGCCGAACCCCACATCCTTGCTGTGGTGTTGACGCATCCTGTACAAGGTTGCACCCAGATTAGCTAGAATAGGAGGCCAAGGCAAGGGGTATTATTCTTTTTCCCGCATCACTGCCCTGGTGGGAGTAGGGAACCCAGCCTTGCTCCTGGAAAGCTGCTGCTGGATTTGAACCGTCAACCCTGTAGACTGCAGTCCCATACACAACTACTATGCCACCAGGGCTCACTTAAGATGTATAATTTCAATGAGCATCATCCCTTCTGAAATGATCCAGCAAAACAGCTTCTCCAGCAACATTAGTTTTCATTCTCTTTATGGATGGTGTCAGACCTTTTCAATGGATGCAGCGTTTCCGTGCTGAATGAAAGGAAAGCAAAATACATTTTTTTTTAGGTAGGAAATATAATCGCTACTAAAATGCGTTTAAAGCGATTTGGGAAAGTGAGGGAGGTGGATCCTTTTAAGGAGCATTTTCAAAGAGCAAATTCTGAAATGTTTCTTTTCATATATATATGTATATAAACTAGTGTTTCAAGGAATTAATGTAATCTTTCCAACATTAATTATCTTATTTGAAACATTATAAACATTGCTTAATAGTTGAATTGAACAAATGTGAAAAGTGTATATGCAATCATATGTAAAGAAAACCTAAATATCTGAAAAATTGGTTTAGTCACATTTTTCATGGTGGGACTATTCCCTAACATTCCATCAACAAATTTTACTGAGTACCTATTATATATAAAAAAGACCCAGGTCACAGTGTGGCAACAATGAAATATGCAACTTTCCTCTGGTTCTTAGATGCTTCTTCCCACCCACTATTTTGATTCCCAATTCTACCTGACAAATCCAGCTAGACCAGGGGATGTACACTGGAGCTGGTAACAGGGGTAATTCAGGACAGATGATCATTTCAGGATCAGGGGTGAGAGTGGTGATGCCAGGAGGGTGGAGGCAAGGTGGAGTAGAAAGGGGAACCTATTTCAGGGATCTACATATGACCTCCTCTGGGGTATAGGCAATGGGGAAGTAGGTGAAGGGACACAACAGACAATGTATGATGGCAAAATAATGACAATTTTAAAAATGTTAAGGGTTCATGAGAGAGAAGGAGTGGGGAGAAGGGAGAAATATGGAGAGCTGTTACCAGGGGCTTAAGTAGAGGGAGGATGTTTCAAGAATGATGATGTCAAAAAATGTGTAAATGTGATCTGCATACAATCCACACATTCATTGGTCATGATAAACGTTGTAGGCGTCTGAGCCCTGGTGGCGTAAGTGTTTGAGTGCGGGACTACAGCCTGCGGGCTTGGTGGTTCAAATCCAGCAGCGGCTCTCAGGAGCAGCTCTGGGTAGCTCCCACGACCACCAGAGGGCAATGATGCCCAAAAAACAAACAAACAAACAAACAAAAAAGATACAGGTCTAAAAGAATGTCAAAAAGGAAATTACAATCAAAATCCCTAAAATTAATTTTAATTTTATTTTTGAAGTATATTCCTTATATTGATATTCACTAATAAGTAAAGCTAACATTTTAATAATCATAAAGAGATTGAATAATTCTTTCTCATTTCTTATATGGCTTATTTTGGTAGTCACATCCCTGATTCATGGTTAGGGGGTATGTCAGTCCAGGTAGAAATAGGGAAGTAAATCCAGCATTACTCATAGGTATATAAGAGAGAGTTTTATATCAAAGAGCAACTGTTTATTGAGAAAACATCCCAGCTCAGTTCAGATCAAATCCATAATTCTGATATTTGTCCATATGTCCAATATTAGTCTATAAATTCCTCTTTAGACTTATGCAGCACATGCAATGGTACCAAATGCAGGAAGATCACAGGCTTGTGGTTGGAAAATCCAGGGGCAGTGAACACATCCTCCAATGGCAGTGAACACATCTCCAAGTCTCTGGCTGCCATCAACTTGGCTCCATGTGGCTTGTAAGCAAGAAGGCAAAGGCAGAGAGAGAGCATTCCACTTCCAGGGAGGACCAGAAGAAGTCCCAGAATCCTCATAAGAAGGCCATACCCTCAAGGAGGAATTGTCAGGCATCTGCATCTTCCTAGCTGGTCACTTTTGACCTAGGTCCTAACCAATCCCTGATGACCCACACAATGTGCCATCAACAACTTGGACACTAGACTCTGTCCTTCTGAGATACACAATACACTCTTCACAGACCATACCAGAAGGACCAGAACTGGAAACTCCACTGAGCAAACTGTATTTTACCTTAAATTCATTTATAATAGAACCAAGGAATTGGAATGATCCCTTGAATTTAGGCTGAAATCTCCTAGTGGGAGAAGAAACAGACAATTATTATCATGTGGTTAAGCAATTAGTGGTCATTGGGTTTGGAATGGGTTCAGACCCATTTCTCAGAGAGTGCCTACTGAATGACAACTTGAGACCAAGATATATTTGCTGTTTTCACATGCTCTCTGCCTTTATGTGACATGTGTTAGACTACCAGGTATTGTTCTGCTCTTGTAAATGAGTGTTACTTAAAGTATTGTCATATCTCCAACCCTTACAGCCTGTGTAACTTATGGCCAATCCCCCAAGCTTTGAAGCTAAACAAGTTCATGGAGTTAATAGTAATGGAGTCTAATAATAAGAACTATGCTTGTATATAATACTTTGCTCCAGTGCTTTGTCATTGACTAAAATAATGCATTATCAATAGAATTACCCCATGAAGATGATTTATGATGTGCTACAATAATACAATGCTGTCTTTAAATGTCAACCAGGGATTTATAGAAACCATAATTATGTGACTGGAATTTGAGCTCTCACTTGATCATAACCTTAACATAAGAAAAAATAATTATTATACAATATGCCCCTGCCAGGTTATTGCCCTCATATGGGAATCACTGAAGATGTGGGTGCCATGGCAAAGTGTGGTAAAGAAATCACATGGTGCCCAACTGTGTTAGTCCAGGTAGACTAGAGAAACAAATCCAAAGAAACTCATAGGTGTATAGGAGAGAGGTTGATATAAAGGGTAATTGTACATTAAGAAAGCATCTGAACCCACCCCAGTCCAAGCCATATGTCTGATATTAGCCCATATGTCCAATACCCATCTATGAAGTACTCTTTAAACTCATGAAACACATGCAATGACACCAGATGCAGGATGATCACAGGCCAGTGGATTGGAAGTCTCTTGGATCCAATGACATTGTAAACAACCCAGTGAAAGCAGGGGTCTAGCATAGATTCTCCAGTTCCCAGTGCTGCATCAGGGTAGGTCTGTGTGGCTACTATTCAGGAATGTCTTACAGAAAGTCAACAGAGACAGAGATGTATCTCCCACCTCCCGAGAGGAAAATACATGAGTTCCAGGAATTTTCAGGAGAAAGCCATACTCACACAGAGGCCTCATTAGCTATGAGCCAATTGACAGACTAGACTCCACTACTTCATCCTTAATCCTCTCACGTCCCAAATTGACACCACATTACGTAGTTACCACACTTCCTATTATGAAAAATAGAATAAGAAGTCCTAAATGTTTGTCTCAGAACAAGCAGCTATCTAAGAAATAATCAGCCAAGTCCACTCAGAAGAAGCACACTAGCCTATGTGACCCAAGGATTGTAAATGATATGATCCAAATACAGAAGAGGGAACTGTACCAGTGCCTAAATTCTAACACCCAATTTGTTGGAAACTATGTTTGATAGTGGTAGCCCAAATTTCATTAGCAAGTTCCTATGTGCATTGGCTCCCCAATGAACTCCCCAGTGCAAATAAACTAAGAATATCAACAACCCTGTTATCAAACAAAAAACATGGTAAAGTGGATTTTTGTAGCTTTGTTTAGGCTGGAATGTATCACCTTATTATTTGGTCTCCCTCTGGAGTCACTATAAATTTATTCTATTTTTTAATATTTTCTGCTTTTTTTTTTAAGTTTGAGGTCTTTCTCCATGTATCTGGCCATTGTTTTTGAGTTCTTGATTGTTGCTTGCCCTTGTTCTGTATGCTTTTCTGTATAGGGAAACTAGGATGGATAATTTATGAAGACAGTAGCTAGATTAAGGATTTCCTGGGGTTACGGATAGGGAGTGGGTGCCGGTGGTGGGATGAGGAGTCAACATTGTTATGAGCCACAATTGACTCAATGGCAGTGAAGTGTTGCTTTTTTTTTTACATGCTAGAATAGTAATAAATAAAACTCATGATTATAAAACAAAATGGAACACGATCAGTAGACTAATTGGGAGGATAGGTATTAAATAAGTATTTACACATGCATGTGTACCAGGTGCCCCTCTGTCATGCTTCTGCTTTGGGAATATTGACACTTGCTGTTGCCTTTGCTTTGATGGTCCTCCCCACAGATAGCGACCGAGCTCACGTCTCACTTTTTCCTGTGGTTAGTCAAAAGTTCCTTTCTCTGATGAATGGCTTGGGAGCCTACATTCAGCCAAAGGAGCATTCAAATGTCATGGAAAAGGAAAGCCACTCTGATAAATGTACACAGGGGGAAAAAATATTCAGTGGTGTCCCCAGGGAAAAGAAGAAAAAATGGGAGAAATAAGCACATTGAATAAACACCAAAAAGAAGAGAAAACATTGAACCAGTTAAGCTTACATTGTTAGGTGTCATTAAGTAGGTCCCAACTCATGAGAACCCATGTACAACAGAAGAAGCAGCACGGTGCCATCCTCCCTGGCCCCGCCCCCTGCTCTATTTGAATTCACGGTTGCAGATTCTGTGTCAATACAGCTTCTTTATGTTCTCTTTCTTTTTCACGGATCCTCTGCCAAACGTGCTATCCTTTTCCAGGGCTGGTTTCTCCTCGTAGCATGCCCAAAAGAAGAGTGGTGAACTCTCACCATCCTTGCTTCTACGAGGCAGTCTGGTTGTACTACTTCTCACACGGAATGTTGTGTTTTTCAGAAGAAAAGCATGATTAATCATAGATTCGTATGGTCGCAAAAACTTTTACATATATTTTTAAAGTAGAACTAAATTCCTAATGAGTTCAACATAAATTTGGAGGTAAAACCAATGAAGCTGAGGAGAAAAATGATAGCATACTGGAAATCATTGGCTTTCATAAGAAAAAAGTATAAGCGTGACTTTAAAAAAAATCCAATACTCGCCAATTCAGAAAAAGAGACAGATTTTTTTTTAATGCCCAGGGTAGAAAAGGAAAAACTTAAGTAAATTCCAAAACGTAAGAAAGGAAATACTAAATAAAAACGAACAGTAAGCATCAAATCTACGTATCATAGTAATATGTCCAAATATACTAAAAACCATAATTAATGCTTCCATTAAATGATAGCTATTCTAAGATTTTTTTAAATCTACCCATTTTTTATTGGCAAGAAATAATCCAAAAAGCAAAATAACAGCGTGATTGAAATATGGGAATGGAACAAAGTATGTTAGAAAGATGTTCATTAACAAATAATAAATTTTGGTTAGGCAATATTAAAATGCACAATATAAAGCATATTGGGGGGCCAAAATCATTAAGTGAGACAAAGAGGAATGTTTTGCATCATACATAATGCAATCCATCAGATGTGTGTTTTAGAATCATTAGTCATTTATGATCTAAAGGGGAGAATTTGCCCAAGGACAAAGTCCAGGGGGTTGGAAAGAAAGAAGATGAAAGCAGGAAACACAAGGAGAAAATAGGATAAGCGAGGGGAAATCCAGGGGATTGCAATGGATAAAATGAAACAAAATATGTATGGATTTTAATTTGCATATCATAGCATTGAATCATTCAATCGTTCAAACCTATGACGGGGCAGTTGTATAATTACCACCACATGTAAAATATGATCTCTTTGTAAACCTTTACCTATTTCACAATAAAATGGTTTTACAAAAAAAATTGTAAGAAAATAATTTCTGAGTTGAAAAAGAAATAGCAGGTGAGTGACAATGGAGTGTATTATATTCAAAATTGGGGGATACTCAGAGAAGAATATACAGCTTTAATTTATAAGAAGAGTATGAAAATAAATGAAGCCAAAGTAAGCTCAAGAAGTTGGAAAAGGAAATAAATCAACAGAATTAATTTGAAGAAAGTAAAAGTGAGGATTCAACAAAGGTAAAGAAAGAAACTACTAAAATTATTGAAAATTTCTCAAAGTCATTCTTGGTAAAAGTGCAAAAAGTGTTGACAAACTTGAGACATAAAGAGAAATGGAAACAGTGAGGATTCAACAAAGGTAAAGAAAGAAACTACTAAAATTATTGAAAATTTCTCAAAGTGATTCTTGGTAAAAGTGCAAAAAGTGTTGACAAACTTGAGACATAAAGAGAAATGGAAACAAATATTAACATGGAAGAAAAGTAGGCAGAATAGAGTGAATAGGAGGATTCATTGACATTACTGAACTCCTGTTAAGCACAGTGGGAAAAAAATGGAAGCAAATAATAGTGAACGCTAAAAAACATGATAAACATAAATTAATGTCAATGAATTGTACATGGGAAAAATGTTGAAATAGTTCATGTTTTGTCACATTTACATTTAACACAATCATAATAAAAAGAAATTGGAGGTATAAAGGATATTATTAAATTATATAATCCTCGGGCTGAGTCCCGGTGGCATAGTGGTTATGCGCGGGACTGCAGCCCACTGGGACGGAGGTTCAATTCCAGCAGTGGGGCTGGGCCTCCTACTCCCACCGCCGGAGAGCAGTGATGCCCCCCCCCAAAAAAAATAATAATTATATAATTCTCTTGTATAGAATTTTACAAAAACATTTGAAAATCCAAGTGGATTGAGCTATTTCAGGAAAGGAAAAGACTGACATGATCTAAAAGGATAGGATCTTGTACTTACCAGATGCAAGAGGAATAACGGAAAAAAGGTGTGTGTTAAGTATTAAAACTGGTCAGAGTTCAATATATAAGTAACAGAAACTCACAGTATTCCTATATACTGACAGTAACCCATTAGTAAATAGCTTGAATATTGTCACTAGTTGCAGAAAGAAAAGAACGACCACAAAATACTTAGAGTGTGAATAGCAAAGGCTTATATTTCAAAGAAACAAATAGACAAACAAAAGCAGTAACCAGTTATGACACGTCCATTTTGACTGATGGAGACCCATGTGTATCAGAGCAGAACTGTTCTCCTCAGAGTTCTCAATGGCCTGGGTCTTTCAGAAGTTGATATCCGGGTTTTTCTTCAGAGACTCTGAGCAGTCAGAAATTCGTAGTCTAATGCTTAATTGTTTATACTGCCAAGGGATTCCAAGCTTTACACACAAGATGTATAAAGGACTCCTAGTATTTAATTAAAAAAAAAAGATTAAACTCCCAGTAGAAAAAAAATGGGCAAAGAATATGACTAAGCAACACTTTAAAATAAAAATAGAAATAAAAAGTTCGTTAACGTGAGAAAATGTATTCTATGTCAATAGTAATTAGGAAAATGAATATTTTGAAAAAGTGACATGTTTTGATTTGCTCATCAGGTTGGTAATTTTAAAAAAATGAGTAAGATCCAATACTGAAATGGTATTCAAAATATTTTTTTAAATAACGGAGAAAATAGCAAATGTTGACAAGGATGTGGAGTGATTGGAATGCTCATACATTACTGGTGGGACTAAAAAAAAAATTACAACCATTATGAAAGTGACATGGCACTATCATAAACAGTTGGGAATAGACATACGCCATGGCACAGTAGTGCCTCTACTAAGCATATACTCTGCAGAAATAAAGAACAGACATAAATAAACGTACATCCCTGTATGTTGCAGCACTATGCACAATCACAAGAAGATGGCAACTTAAATGCCCATGGGGGGAGAATGAAAAAGATCGAATCAGATTCACAATGGAATACTTTGCATCATTAAAGTATAATAATGACACAGTAAAATACATCAAGATATGGATAGGTTTGGAGACCATTATGCTGAGTGAAGTTAATTAAGATCAAAGTGATCAATATTCTAAGACCACTGCTATAAAAGAAAGAAATCAAGAAAAAGGTCTTCCTATCAAAATAAACAGACTTTGATGCTTACTAGGAATGGGTGGCAAAGGGATAGAGGGGAAGCAATTGACTAGATCAGTAGTTCTCAATGTGTGGGTTGCGACCCCTTTGAGGTCCAATGACCCCTTCACAAAAGACTTTCAGAAAACACATAATTCTGATGGTCTTAGGAACCAAGACATTGCTCCTCTATCTGCCTCCTGGTGGATCCATCCCCATGTAGATATGCCCACATACCAGTATGGTATGATGATATCATTGCACCAACCACATCATATACACTCTTTACAAATACATGTATGTAACAAGGTTGACGCCATAATGTACTAATTGGACTAGTCACTACTGTGTAGAAAGCAGCTGCTATGTTAAAAGCAACTACTCTGTTAAAAGCAGCTCCTGTTGGGAGTGCAGAGCGGTGAACCAAAGCTTGTCTGGTCCAGACAACTGGACACCCCCTTACAGAAGGGTCATGGGGAGGAGATGAGTCAGTCAGGGTGCAGTGCAGCAACAATGAAACATACAACTTTCCTTGAGATTTTTAATGCTTCCTTCACCACCACCCCCCACTATCATGATCTTAATTATACGTTACAAATCTGGCTAGACCAGAGAATATGCACTTGTACAGACAGGAGCTGGAAGCACAGGGAATCCAGGACTGAAGGAATCCAAGACTGAATCTCAGGAACAGTGGTGAGAGTTGCCATACCAGGGTAACAGGGAAGATGGGGTACAAAGGGGGAATCTGTTACAAGGATTTACATATAACAGGGGGACAGACAACAAAAAAGTGGGTGAAGGGAGATGTTGGACTGTGTAAGACATGACAAAATAATAATAATTTATAAATTATCAAAGGTTCATGAGGGAGAGGGATGGAGAGAGGGGGAAGATGAGCTGATATCAAGGGTCAAGTAGAGAGTAAATGTTTTGAGAATGATGATGGCAACAACTGTACAAATGTGCTTGACACAATGGATGGATAGATGTGATAAGAGTTGTATGAGCCCCCAATAAAATGATTAAAGAGAAATAAATAAAAGCAGTTTCTGTGTTGAAAGAAGCAGTATTCAGGTAAAATGACACTTCATGATTATGACTACTAGTTAAATATAAAATTATGTACTGTATAATAACTACCACAAAATTAAAGCAACCAGATTTTAAGCAGGATACCATTGACTGGGGGGGGGTGTTCTTGATTAAAATTTTTATCTATATGGAGCAACAAAAATGTTCATAGAACACATGGGATGCAGGACAACTTGTTAAAAAGTGGGAGGTCTGGATATATATATATATATATATATATATATATATATATATATATATCTCACACCATGGGGACATAATCTGGATGCTGATCAGTCATTCTATATTCAGCTTTGGCTGATGTGAACACAGCCTTCTTGTGATAGTAACAGGTATGTAAAAAAGTAACAGAGACTGGTAAATCACAGGAAACTTTAATGAGTTGTATTGACTGAACTGTGCCATGTATTAGCTTTTTATTATTAAAATATTGTTTTATGTTATTTTCATTAGCAAACCATCCCATGACAATGGATCATGTAGAGAAGAACATTCAGAAAACAAAATGTAATAGGGAGCTTTTATGTATGGTTTTACCTCAATAATCACAGCAGGAATTGAGAAACTGCAATGTGTTATTTGTTGCGAGGTTCTATCAGCTGAATCCATGAAGCCCAACAAACTAAAATGCCATTCTGATAGCATGCATCCAGGCTTGGCTGGCAAGGATACCAACTATTTTAGAAGCAAGAAAGTCAGACTTGACATTGGTAGCAAGAACCACAAACAAAATGAAGTGGCCATTGAAACTTCACATTTGGTGGCACTCAGAATCGCCTGAGCTATGAAGCCTCACACTATTGCTGAGGATTTACTGTTGACAGTGGCCAGAGACATTGTTCAATTTATGATCAGAAACAAGTTTGTAACGGCATTGAGTGCAATTTCCTTATCCAATGACACTTCCCTCCGAAGAGCAGATGACATGTCTGCTAATATTCTTGATCAGGTAATCCAGGATATTAAATTTGCTCCACTTCCAATATTTAACATCCAGCTTGATGAATCTACAGATCTTGCAAACTGTTCACAGTTACTGGTTTATGTCAGGTATATTAAAGATGGCGACTTTAAAAATGAGTTTGTTTTTTGCAAGCCTCTTGAACCGACAACTACTGCATGTGATGTATTTCACACAGTTGATTCATTTCTGAAAGAGCATAAGATCTCTTGGGAAAAGGTTTGTACTGCTTGCACAGATGGTCCTCCAGGTATGCTAGGATGTCAATCTGGATTTCAGTGTTTGGTACTGAACGAGTCCCCAAAAGTCAGCAGAACTCACAAATATGAACAATGAAAATGTTCATAATTCATTCGCAAATATGAACAATGAAGATGCTGCCACCCGAGTTACAAGAAGCAATGAAAAACATCATAAGTTCTGTCAATTTTGTAAGGGCAAGTACTTTGAACGGTCAACAGTTTTTTGCAAGGTGTTGGATGTGCCGAATAATGCTCAGCTATTTCACACTGACGTGAGATGGTTGTCAAGAAGAAAAGTTTTAAAACATGTTTTTAAGCTTCGTGATGAACTCAAAATGTTGTTTCATCAGAAAGCAAGACTGCAGTTCAAATTGCTTTTCAGCAATAAAAGTGAACCTCAGAAAATAGCTACTTGTCTGACATCTTTGCCATCTTGAATGAGTTAAATTTATCACTACAGGGACCACATGTAACATGCCTCGATTTGTTCGAAAATATCCAATCATTCCAAATGAAACTTTAGCTTTGGCCAAAAAAAGGGAGGGCTGAAAAGAATATTTACATGTTGCCTACATTATCTGCTTTCTTTGAGGAACATGGCATTGAAACAGACAAAATAATTATGATGATAATTTCTGTGAAAGAACACTTGCACATGCTTGTGGATGAAATTTCATCATACTTTCCAAGTCTCTCTGACACCCCATTTGCAGTCGCCAGAAGTCCACTCACAGTCAAAGTGAAAGATGTTCCTGAGGCAGCACAAGAGGAGTGGGTTGAACTTATTAACAATAATGCTTTCTATAAAATGCTAGTTACAAGATTTTGGATCAAGTGCTTGCAATCGTAGCCTGTTCTTGTGTAAGACTGTGTTGCACCTTCTTCCATTTCCAACAACATATCTTTGTGAAACAGGGCTTTCCAGCTTGTTTTAGAAACTTGTATCAAGTCTAAATACGGAAGTAGACTTGATGAAGATGATCTTCATTGTGCTCTTGAGAATTTCTGAACTGGTGGGAAAGAAACTATTTCAACCTTTGCACTGATATTGGCTTTTTATCCCTACTGTCACAAAATGTAGCAATGTAGTTCAGTGTTGCTGTAGTAAGACTGCTACCCATGCTACACCATGCTTCAAGACAAAATTTCATCTATTTGTATTTAGAAATAAATATTTCATAATATATTGTTACATATTGTTTTAGTGATGAATCGCTACGTTTTAATTATGTTCAATTTGTAGCAAGGGAAATACATTGTGCATATCAGATATTTACATGATGATTCATAACGTAGCAAAATTGCAGTTAGGAAGTAGCAACGAAAATAATTTTATGACTGAGGCTCACCACAACATGAGGAACTGTATTAAAAGGCACTGGGCTAGATGGTCAATGGGTGTTAACTTGGATGAAGGGAAATGTGACATCTTATAGGAAGGAGAAAAGAAAAGTGGGATTGGTGGGAGGTGTGACTGTGGCAAGCTATTGGGAGGTTTGATAAGTAGATAAGATGTCGAATACAAAATTGATTTTCTTCCATATAAACCTCCACCTAATTCCCAATTTTAAAAGGCTTTTCTTAATCCAGTATTGATGGGGATGTGAAAAAATGAATATTCTCATATCTGCAAACTAGCACTTTCCCTCTGAGATGTCTGGGTTGACACTGTAGTCTGTTTGTCCCGCATTTTCTCATTAGAACCATGCTTTCTCCAGTAGTGTTTCTCTCCTACAGGGACCATAGGCTTTACAGGGAGATGATACCCCTCAGTTCTAGGAATAGGCCTGATTGGCAAAATAACTCACCTCCCCCCAATCAGTAATTAGTCAAAATGATGGGCAATGAGGGACAAGGAGAATTTTATCATGATTTATCCTTAGAATAGTTCTTCCTCACTCTTGGGGAGATCATCAAGAAACTAGTTGTTTTCCCTACAGCACATACACAGAAAAACACCCAGTCTTTGGATTTTCGGCATCTCGGACCTTTGGATTTTCTGTAATATGGACAAGTAATTTTCCCAGATACCAGGTAACGTTCTAGATCAGGGGTCCTGAAACTTTTTAAACAGGGGCCCAGTTCACTATCCCTCAGACCATTGGAGAGCCAGACTATAGTTAAAAAAAAAACTGTGAACAAATTCACTGCAGGCCTGGGATGAGTCAATTGCTAAGCAGGAGCAGCAGCAGCAAAAACACCCAGCAGGCTGGGTAAATGTCTTGGTGGGCTGCATGTGGCCCATGGGCTGTAGTTTGAGGACCCCTGTTCTAAATGCTGAAAATACTTAATATATAAAACAGATAGGAGTTGATGGTCATGCATCAAAAAGAAGAGAAAGCATTTGGGGAATGTTGGACACAGCTTAAATCAGATAGTCAGGGAGGCCATTCTGGAAAGAAGATAGTTGAGTAAATTTTTGAAGACTAGAGAATAACCAAAAAACAAAAACCAAACTCATTGCATGAAATTGATTCAGACTCATAGCAATCCTAAAACGTTTGCTGAGGCTGGCATTCTTTACAGAAGCAGAGAGCCTCACATGCTCCTGTAGAACAGATAGTGGTTTTGAACTAGAGATCTTTCTGTTAACAATCCAATGCTTACCAGGCAGAGCCACCAGAGCTCTTTGATGAAAGAAAATCATATTGATATATAAAAGAAAATATTCCAGGAAGGGACAAAGAGGATGAAAAATAACAGAGGCTGGAGAGTCTAGCCAGCAAGTTCAAGACAGGAACTGTATGGAAGAGATTTGAAATGAGCAAGGACTGAAAAGATCAGAAAGACAATGACAGAGGGCAGGGGCAGGAGGTGTTGAGTCTTAGACCATTATGATGACTTTGGCTTCCAATGTGTAGTGAAATGAAAAGCCATGGGAAGGTCTCGAGAGGTGACATTTGAGTCAGATAACTCTGAAAGCTGTGTTGGCAGAACTGAAAAGTTTCAAACCCAGAAGTAGGAAGAGTGGTTGAGAATGTTCTGCGGGAATCCAGGAACAATTCATGGTGGCTGCGACAAGATGGTGGCAGTGGAGGGAGAAAAACATCCTTGAATTCTGTGTATTTCAAAGGTGGAGTCAACAGGATTTGCGATGGATCTGGATATGAGGTGAAAGAAAAAGGGAGGTAAGGTAGAGGCCAAACTTCAGAGTTTCAGCAATTCCTGAGGAGGTCGTTGCCATTGCCTAAAAAGGGAAGTCGAGACGGGAGAGCTCAGACAGTTCATTTTATTAAGTTTGAAGAACCCATATCTCAGAGTACAGATATCAAGTTACCATTTGGAACCTGGAATCTGGATGGTGGGAAAAGGTTGGATTAGAAGTAAAATGTGTGGAGATTTCAGACCATGAAAGCTGCTAATTAAAGCCATGAGGTTTTCGATGCAGTCACCCATAAAGTGAACATGAGCCAGAAGAGGCAAAATTAAAGAATTAGGCTCTGGGGGCCTCTGAAGGCTATGATTCAGGAAGGTGGGCAGGCAGGAATCGGCAAGGAGACACCCAGCCAAGGAAACAGGAAGAGACCCAGGAGAGGATGGTGTCCTGAAAACCTAGGGAAGAGAGTGTTTTAAAAAGAAATCAACTGCATCAAATGCTGCCATTGAAGAAGCACAACCTGTGGTTAAGGTAAAGTCTGCCAAATTCAAATCCAACTCTACCATTTATGAGCAGGGCAATCTCAAGGAAAATCACGACTTCTTTTGGTGACTCTTTCTCCCTGCAACGCCCAGATTAAGACAGCTTATTAAAATGGCTTCTATTTCATATCGTTGTTTGTCAGGCATAAAGGTTTATCACACTTACAACAGGACTGCAAGCAGTAAAGAGCCGTTATGATGATGATCGCCATTAGGGAAAGGAACAAGTAGCAGTATGAGGAGAAATAAGAAAAGGACTGAGCTGTGTCCACCGGTGTTAGCATTTTTTGCCATTGACGAAAACAAATTTGGGTAGAAATGTGGGAGTAAAAGCTGCTGAAAAGTGGCTTTTGTGTCTAGGAGGGGATAGGAGAAAATGGAGTCAATAAATATGACACCTCTTTCGAGACCTTTCTAGAAGGGAGCAGAAAAATAACGTGGTGGTTATAAGTAGGAGCTTGGTAAGAGGAGGGGGGTTATTGTTGAAGTTGTTGGTCCATGCCATCAAATCATGGTCGCCTCACGGAACTCTGTAAAGCAGAAGTAACAGCTTTCTAATGGTGAGTGAGTGTGTATGAGAGAATGTCAGAAAGTATTGCTCTAAAACAGTAAGAGCTTTATTAAGTAAAAAATATCAAAACCTGAATCTACTGTTTCTTGATATATTGTCCACTTAGGCAATCACACTACAGAAAGTAGTGTTTACAGCTCTGTACCCTTCTCTCACATAACTCTACACTCTTCAATTTATACCACATCGAATTGGCGGATTGTCATTCTTATAGGCTACAATTTCTTTTTCAGTTGTTTTATTGGGGGCTTACCAAGTCTTAACACAATCCATACATCCATCCATTGTGTCAAGCCCATTTGTACATTTGTTGCCATCATCATTCTTAAAACACTTTTTTTCTACTTGAGCCCTTGGTGGCTGTTCCTTATTTCCCCCGCCTTCCCCACTCCCTCCTCCCTTATGAACCCTTGATAACTTATAGATTATCACTATTTTGTCATATCTTAAACTACCCTACATCTCCCTTCACCCATTTTTCTGCTGTCCATCCCCTAGGGAGGAGGTTACATGTAGATTCTTATAATCAATTTCCCCTTTCTACTTCACCCTCCCTCGACCCTCCCAGTATTATCACTCTCACCACTAGTCTGGAAAGGATCATCTGTCCTGGATTCCCTGTGTCTAGAGTTCCTGCCTGTACCAGGGTACAGCCTCTGGTCTAGTGGGATTTGTAAAGTAGAATTGATATTATGATAGTGGGGGGTGGGGGCGGGGAAGGGGAGAGCATAAGCATTTAGGAACTAGAGGAAAGTTTTATGTTTCATCATTGCAACGCTGCACCCTGACTGACTCATCTCCTCCTGGCGACCCTTTTGTAAGGGGTTGTCCAGTTGCCTACAGATTGGTCTTGGTCCCCCAACTGCCCTGTCCCTCATTCACAATGATTTGATCATTTTTGTTGTTCTTTGATAACAGACTGCACATTTTGTGTCATTCGGTGTCAACCATCAATTCACGCACTCTCACTCACTCGCTCCCTCCCTCACCACCATCAAGTTGGTTCCAAGGCTGCAACTCGTTAGGGGAGTAGAAAGCCTCATCTTTCTCCTGCGGCCTGGCTGGTGGCTTCGATCTGCTGACATTGCAGCGCCATGTCAGCCCAATACTAATTACTATGTCATGGGGACTTCCCTACTTTGCCTTTGGGGAACTAAAAGAAGTCAGAAGGAGCAAAATATCCAATAAGAGGGGTCAGGTTTTTAAAAGGAAATGCTCATAGGATAACCCTTGCTGAGTAGATGTGTTGTCATGATGGCAGGTGGTGGGGGGAAATCCTTGACAAAATTTTCTTGGCCCCGTTCTCTCCGATGCAATTTTCAATTTTCTGTAAACTTCTTCCTAATGTCCTTGAGACAATCTATCAAGATTACTTCTTTAGAATAAATTTTTAAAAAGTTGCCATAACCTTCTGAGCTGGTCTGTTTGCCTTGAGTTTAGCTGGTAGAGCAGATCCCCTGAGTAGCTACTGCTGTGATTGGACATTTTTTTTTTTGGAAAGCACCCTGGTGAGACTAAAACAAGTGTATTTCTGAGAATATTTGTCTGCAGCTGTCAAACAATGACAGAGACGTGTATAAGCATGTTTTCTGTGAAACAAAAAAGTACATGTACAATGTGGAACCCTATAGTAATTCTTTTTTTACTATCTTCAGATACTTAAAGGACACCCGCATCATAGGTTAGCCCCAGAATCAGTCTGAAGTTTTACTGAGACTGCCAGAGAAGCTGGGGGGTAAGAGAGCACCCCAAATGAGGACAGCTATTTTCAAAGACTGAGTAGTGGAAGAAAAGGAAGGAATTACTTCCTGTTTCTCTTCAACAGTATGTGAAATCACCATAAATCACTATTAAAAATAGCAAATGCAATGAATTAAAAAAATAGCAAATGCATAAGTGCCATAAGCAAATGTGATGAAGAAAGCTGATGGTGCCTGGCTATCAAAAAATATAGCATCTGGGGTCTTAAAGGCTTGAAGAGAAGCAAATGGCCATCTAGTTCAGGAGCAATAGAGCCCACTTGGAAGAAGCACACCAGCCTGTGTGATCATGAGATCTAGATGGGATCGGATATCAGACATCAAAACCCAAAACAAAAATCAGGTCAATGTGAATGGAGTGAAAGTGCAGGATGGAAACCAAATGCCAGTCGGTAGGGAATTAGACATCCCCTTACAGAAAGATCTATGGGAGAAGACGGGCCACTCAGGGTGCAGTGTAGCACCAATGAATCATACAGCTTTCCTCTGGTTCTCTAATGCTTCCTCTTCCACTATCATGACCCTAATTCTACTTTACAAATCTGACCAGAACAGAGCATGTACATGGGTACAGGTAAGAACTGGAAACACAGGTAATACAGAACGGATAAACAGATTGGTCCCTTGGAACCAATATTGAGTAGCCATGCCAGGAGGAGAAGGGGAAAGTGAGGGGGGGAGGAGAGAAAAGGGGAACAGATTACAATGACCTATCTATACTCTCCTCCCAGGGGTCAGACAACAGATAACGGGAGTCATTAAGCAGTATAAGAAATGACAAAATAACAATACTTTATAAATTATCAAGGATTCATGAGGGAGGGAGGGAGGGAGGGAGGGAAGGAGGAAGGAAGAAAGAGAGGGAGGGAGGAAGGGAGGGAGGGAGGGAGGAAAGGAGGAGAAAAATTGTGGAGTTGATGCCAAGGGCTCAAGGCAAAAAAAAATGTTTTGAAAATGGTGATGGCAACAAATGTACAAGTGTATGTGACACAATAAATGGATGGATGGATTGTGATAATAGTTATATGAGCCCCTAATAAAATGATCTATTAAAAATAATAGAAAGCACTATTTTATACTGTTGAAAAGTTAATGTTGTTATTGTTGCTTTTCAACAGTTAAAACGGTGAAACATTGTAAGAGCTGTAAACTATTTCACAAACCAACCATTTGTTGAACAATATGAAGGAAAATATACTTTTTTAATTAGCACACATCTTGACCTTCATACAATCTATGTCCTTTTCAAGGACTGTACATAATTTAAATCATTTAAATATGATTTCTTGAGGTAAAAAAGTTTAGGTATAAATGTAGCAGATACTTACTTACAGCATTCTCCAGAAAGATGACTTTTAGATGATTAGTTATAACCTTGAGTCTTTTTTGTCATTTTAACATAAGCTATATACAGTATAAAATGGAAAGGTTAAGCAAAAGATTGTTTCTCTATAGTATATTCTCTTGGTAGTGGAGTGGTATTAAATAGCAATCAATCACATCATCTATTTATAAATCTTTCTTTTCATATAAAAAGGCATAGTCCTCTACCACCACCACCCCTGTACATATATAATAGAATAATTTCCCCCAAAATTGAAGTCAGAAACTTACATTTATTTAATCAAATTTTATAGTTCTTTTACAGCTCTCTAAAACCTCATAGGAAGCAAAAATATTTCTAGAACAGCTAGGGATTATGAAGTGAAAATAATTCTATAGAAGAGAGAGATTGCTAGAAAAAGTCTGAAAAGCATACAAAGTACGTATAGCTAGATTGATATATCACGCCAGTATGGAAATGAGAACACAAGGCTCCAGTCACATAAAAATAAAAGTGTTCTTTTTGCTGAGTTTTGGAAAAGCACAAGTGAAAAGCCTATAGCTGTGAAATATGGCAAGATTTCTTTAAGTAACCTCACCCTTAGACCTAGTAAACCTGCGTTATTTCTAGGAAATAATAAAAAAGGAAAGTGCTACCTGCTTGGAAGATGTTCGTTGCTTTATTAGCTATACAGCTGAAGAATTGGAAAATACTTGATGTCCAAGAACGAAAGGTCATTTCATTAATAAGAAATCAATATATAATCATTAGAGGCATTGTTCAGAATGCTCACTGTATATAAACATGTCTTTATACTAGTGTGCCTGTGTTTTCCATTAAAGAGAGTTCTATCTCAATCAGTAAAGCTATCATTCTGTATATATTAATTGGATGAAAGCTACCTGATCATAAGAGTGGGGAAAAAAACAGAAGTAGCATCCTTTATTTAAAAAAAATTTTAAACAATGCTTGCCACATGACACACTGATAAAGACTTTTGAGTTCTCAGGGTAATTGTGGGGCGCACCTAAGTAACCCTCATTTAGACGTTCTCATTACTTGCTAGTTCATCAAGCAGAGAAATTTAGTCCATTGGGTCTAGGTATTTTGCTAGCCTCTTTAAGTCATATTGGAATCCTTTTTTCTCAGGCAATAGGCAGTAACTCCATATCGAGGTGCACATCTCTGCTGTAGAGACGTGATATTTTTTGGCTTGGCAGCCCAAGGATGCATTCCACATATGAATAGGAGTCTTTGTGCAACAAGAGTAAAGTCATCAGCTTCTATGCTCTGAAGAAGAAATGTTTATCTTCTAATGTGCCTATATGTGAGCCACCTCTTTAAAATCAGCCCCCTTAAATGGCGCTGAGTACGCGTCTGTGTGTGACACATCAATGTCCATTAATTGCATGAAGAGAGAACTGAGATTCCAATGGCAAAATCTGTAAAAGTAGATATACAAAGAAAAGTGGAAGCATCTGTTTAATATAGACGACATTAGAATTTAATTTTACCTCTGTGATGCTTTTGTGTGGCTGCAGTGTTACAGCAGAGCACATAAGCATAGCCGTGCAGTGTCAGCAGGTGCATGCCACCAAATTACTGCTTTTAATTTGCATATTCATCTGCTAAGAAGCATGTCATTATCATATCAAAGGGATACTAAGCAACATCTAGCTTGGAGAGATGTGGCATAGTTTCAATAGGAGCAATTAATGCAAGATGAGGACTCTCTTTCTGTCATGTCTCCCAGGGCTAGCTGTAATCGGGCTGATTATTGGATACCAATAAGACTGAGGGCCCAGTTGGCACAGATTAAGAGAAGAACTGGAAAGGGAGCCTGCCAGTCCTCTCAACTGTATACTTGACGGCAAAGGGATGCACCGGTCACTCAAATGAAGCTGCTTTACATTCTATAGGCTGGCAGTATGCACCCATCTATTTTAGTTGTCGTGGAATAACCCAATTCCGCCCCTGAGGTGTCACCTCTTAAAAAAACAAACACCAAAACGCCCAATGGAAATGTGTCCGATGTTGATTTTAGAGATATATAAAGAAAATCTGAAAAAAATATTGAAATCATGCCCTCAAGCATAGAGCAGTAGTGTGTCTGTAAGTTCTATTCACAGGATACAAACATTGCCCTTTTCCTTCAAATATATATTGAGCACCTACTGTATTTCTGATGTCAGGTGCTGGAGAAGCAGAGATAAACTAATCAGAGCTCCTAATCGCAACGTATTTCCTTTTGACTGAGGGAGACAGATGTGTAAACAAACAAAAATTGAATACCATACATTTCTTCGCAGATGTAGTCAATAAATATAGGTACATTTCCTTATGTGATTATTATATTCTGGACTCCACGGCTGGAGCTATAGACAGAATTATGGGGAATTAAGATCTGACTTTAGTACAAGGTGTGATGCCAGTCACACCTTTTGCTTACTCAGGGCATCGTTAGACTGTTCTGCTAGAGGGTGTGGCTTATGACATCATCCTTTGTTTCTTTGGGTGTAGTAAACAAGCAGCCATCTAGCTCAGAAGCAACAAAACCCAGATGGAGGAAGCACACCAACCTGTATGACCGTGTCGTGTTGAAGGGATCAGGTATCAAGCATCAAAGAACTAAAAATTATATCATTATAAATGAAGGAGAAGACAGATTAGGGACCCACAGCCCCAACAGCAGAGGAAGCAACATCCTCTTACAGAAAGGTCACAGGGAGGAAAAGAGGCAGGCAGGGTACAGTGCAGCAACGATGAAATATGCAACTTCCCTCTAGTTCCTAAATGCTTCCTTCCCCCCACTATCATGATCCCAATTCTACCTTACAAATCTGACTAGACCAGGGCTGTCCACTGGAGCCGGAAACATGAAGAATTCAGGACAGATGATACCTTCAGGATCAGTGGTGAGAATGGTGCTACCGGAAGGGTGGAGTAGAAAGTAGAGTGCAGGGATCTACACATAACCTCCTGAGACAACAGAACAGTGGGTGAAGAGACACATCAGACAGTGTATGATATGACAAAATAATGATGATTTGTAAATTATTAATGGCTCAGAAGAAAGAGGGAGTGGGGATGGAAGAGGGGTAGGGAGGGAAAGGAAATATGATGAGTTGATGCCGAGGGCCTAAATAAAAGGAGGATATTTCGAGGATAATTATGGCAACAAATGTACAAATGTGGTCTGCATACAATAGATGTATGTGTTGATCCTTATAAGAGTTGTATGACCCCCCAATAAAGTGATTTTTTAAAAAAGATTAAAAAAATGTTTCTCCATCAGCACCATTTTTCTGCCTCCTGACTGAGCTTTGGTAGAAGCAAGACCCGCTTTGATTTGCGGACATTTTTAGCTTCTGATTCTGGACCATCATTTGACTCAGCTCTGCCTGTCCTTCGCCTTTTGGCATAAACAGTACCCACAACCACGTGACATATTTCACTAGAGTCTTGTGAGTTTCCGTGTGATGCTGCAGTGAATAGCAGAACCCAGAGACAAGAGGGAGTTTATTCAAGGGGAGGGGTGGGGCCAAGGGCAGGACATAATAGAGCTGGATAACATATTGAACGTGTTTGGCACTTGGGACATCTTAAATGTCCAACTCCAAGTCTGGAACTAATGCTTCTAAAAGAAATCATGACCACATGTGCAAACTCATCTTTTGGATCTGGCCCTTTGAGTACCTATAGGGTGTCATCTCATCAGGAATGTCTTTGAGAGCTGGGGTTTTATTTGTCAGGTAGCTTTCGAAACAATCTCACTTTTCTTCTCCTACAGTAGTAGGTGAAAATAGCATACAAACTTGAATACTTGAATAATGGAAATAAGATCATTTTTAATTGTCCTATTGTTTCTCAGGTTTTCATTGAACACATTGGTATAAGTGGGACTTCTTAAAAACAAAAAGGAACCCTTAAGAGATTGCTTTCTATTGTGTCTGGAATGGATGTTACACACATGTACTATCATTAAGTTATTCCACAGATATTTTTGAACACTCGCTGTGCATCAGGCATAGCCTAGTAATAGAAAATGGGAATGCAGCTGTTAACAAAATGGCATGTGCTCTTTTTGAGTTTACATTTAGACTTATTTCTATATGGCAATAGACCCATCAACTGTGTGCCTAATGGAAGCTCAATGTCATCCATTTAACAGGCACTTAATCAGCACCTTATATGTTCCAGAGCGGGCCATGAAAACACTATAAATTAGCAGTAAGTACAAAGAAAGCTATCAAAAGCCTAGTAGACCTAAGGTTAACCACTTACAGAATAAACAGAGAGCGCACCAGTAACTTTACTTACTGTGGGGGGTAGGTTTTATGTCAACTACTATCTGTATGAAAGTGTAGGGATAGGGTCCAACCTATCACAGCTTGGGATGATGCCTTCTTGGGGGGGGAAGAGTCATGAACCTTATAAGAGAGACATGAAGAACCACTTTCTAGCTTGCCCTTTGCTTTCCGCCTTGCTTGGATTCTGTATCTGCCTCCAAGGGTGACTCCATGTGAACCACGGAATCTGCAAACACCCCACCAAATGCCCACTGACCATGGATGCACAGGACTCTGCAGCCACCAGCCTGTGATCTCCCAGCTTTACCTTTCTGCACTGTCCACCTGCATCTGCAGTCTTCTGAAGAGGGTTTGGGCTCCCAGTAGACTCATAGACTTGATTTGGGCTGGGTTGGGATGCTTCTTGACATAAAGTCCTTCCTTCTATCTATATGCAGGTCACTAGCTCTATTTCTGTAGATAAGCCAGCCCAGCACACTTGACAAGAGCTGTTAGAATTTCAGGAATGAGGTGTTCATCCTCTGAAAACTTGTGTCATTTTATTCAATACTCAGTGAAATCTTCAAAGTTGTGTGCTAGCACACCTAATTTACAGATAAGGAAACCAAAACTCAGAGAATATATGTCTCCTAAGTTCACTCAGTTGGAGGGCAGGAGAACTCAGAGTCATCTAATGTCAAAGTACATGTTATATTCACAGAATATTCTGTATAACAGGACAAGATTCCCATCTATTTCTTGGCAATAAACTTGAATGTACATAAATTGAGGATGGCAATGATTGCACAATCATATTTAATATGATATGCAAATCATATGTCAATAGAAGGGCTACTTTTTAGAAAGAACTAATGCACATGATTAAATTTTACCATTTTGAGGATTAACAATATTTAGCTAATACCATTCTTTCACCTTTTTGTGGTAGGGGTCACGGGTTAAACAATGGATGTTGTATCAAAGCTACTGGCTGAGAATTTAAGTTAATAAACAGAAACATAGTTTTGCAACTCTGTTTGACTACTCTGACTGGATTTTTTTTTTACCAAGTAGAGAAGTTTGGTTGTGTTTGTGTTTTTGCTGATGTTGTTACCAATTTTTTGAGAGCTATAGATTTATAGGTTGGTTTGTTTTTAATTGGTTGTTTGGTAGAGTTGAGATAATCTGATTTGGAGCCAGTAGTAGATTTAAATTCTAAAGGTTTTAGAAGTGAACAGGACTGTAAAATGAAAACTTTAACATAGAAAATCCCTGAGATTGCTTCCAAGTCTAGTTTCATATGCTTGTGTGCAAAATGCTAGCAACTAATATAGACACTACTTTAAATTTAGGATATAAGATATTTAGATAATCTATATCTTCTGAATCATTTTTTCCTACAAGAAATAAAAAGAATATGTGTTATATTTTTAAACCATTCTTTCAAACTAAACTTCAACAGATGGATGTGACTGGCTGTTAGGTGCTTAGAAATTGACTCTTATTATAATTGCAGTATTATTCATGAAAGGATGTGGATGAAAACAACCTAAATGCCTCAGCAACAATGAAGGAATAAACAAATTGTGTTAGATACACACAATGAAATACAATGCAACTATAATGAGTAATGAGGAGTCTTCAGAACATCTTATAATATAGATTAGCCTTGAGGGCATTATGTTGAGTGAATTAAGTCAATCACAGAAGACAAATATTATATGGCTTTACTCTTTATGAAAAAGTCAGGAATAGAGGTACTAGCAAAAAATGAAATTATTTGGAAGGTTACTCTGGGGGCAGGGGCGACTGAGAAGGAACTACTTTCTTTTGAGGGGAGCATCACTGTCCTGGTGGGAGTAGGAGGCCCAGCCTTGCTCCTGGAGAGCTGCTGCTGGATTTGAACCACCAAGCCTGTGGGCCACAGTCCAGTACACAACCACTGTACGGGCTCAGCAGAACTACTTTCTAGAGAGAAGCCAACTGTTACATTTGGTGATGGAAATGGCAATGCCAAATATGGATGAATCCAGCATATTTGGGTGAAGGTAAATTCAAGTACAAAGATTCATACAAGAAAAAAATGATAATGTCAGTAAGTGCTATGAATACAAAGGTATGCCAAAAGTATTGCTCCAAAGATTCTGATTCATGTATACCTGGGTTTATTCCAAACCAAATATATTTAAGCATCTCTGTTGTCAGTGAGTGCCTGATGATAAATTTTCTAAGTATTAAAATTGTCTAAGTCTCCCTCACAAAAAGAGCCAATCAAAACCACAGCTTGCAAGACCAGTTAAAATTTAAAGCCAAGAGGTCAGCTCACAATGTTATAGTGACTGCATTTTGTGATTCCCAAGAAGTTATCCTGATAAAGTTTCTCAAAGGACACAAGATGACCAGGGGTGGGGGGGCAGTTTTTTCAGAAAATTGAAAATTACATTGGTGAGGGAAAAAAATGACAGGAAAATTATGCCAAGGATTCCTGCCCATCATCACACTGCATGTGCTCCTGATTCAAGGATAATAAATACTGTCCTTTGAGAATCTTATGGGGAAAACTTATCCCATCAACCTGATAGACCTGATCATTTCCATCCAGACATTTTTGTTCTCACAACCCAAACAACACAGAAAAGGAACACAATTTGAGTCCCTTACAGATACTAAAATGACAGGAGAGCACAGTTCTTAAGGAAAGGGTTAGAAAGATGGAAGCACTGTCTTCAGAAATGTATGGACCTAGATGGAGAATATATGGAGAAACAATAGTGTCCCGTGTTGATGTTTTAGTTCAATAAAAACTTCAAAAAATTAAAAAATAAAAAAACTTCTATGATTTTGTAGAAATTTTCTTTACATGCTCTCATATACAATCATTTGACCCTAAAAACAATAAAGAAAACTGTGTGTATTACTATATGCACATGTGTGTATACTAACATACACATATATTATTATATACACATAGGTGTGTATATTAATAATTGTGTAAATATTATATGCATATGCACACAGTTTGTGTGTTGCATATATACCCCCAAATGTTATAACAAACCGTATAATGGGCACAGTTATAGGTACTTCCTAGGCATATTGAAACAATTTTGAGGACGGGTTTAGTGGTATAAAAAGTGTAGAATCCTACTCCCACCAGGGCAGTGATGTCTCACACACACAAACACACACACACACACACACACTCACGCAAAGTGTAGAACCATCGTCTTGAGACCGAACTTAGTCAGTTGGCAAAGAGAGTTCACCAAGATAATATTCTATATCCTAGTTTGTTGAGTATCACCAGGGTCTTAAAAGCTAGCAAGCAACCATCCAAGATACAATTATCTCTCTCTGTTCATATGGAACACAAATTGAAGGAAAGTGAAAGCTCAAAGAAGGAATGAGTCCAAGGGACTAATAGCCCACAGAATCAAGAGCCTCTTCTAGCATGAAACCAAAAGAACTTAATGATGCCTATACCATTGCTGACTATTCTGACCAAGACAAAGCACACTCAAAAGTCCCAAATCCAGGGGCAAAAGAAACAACTAAAACTTACGTTGCTAAGAAAGGCCAGGACTGGCAGTGGCTAAAGGAAACCCTGAGACTATCAACCAAAGATAATTTTTGAACTTGAAATTGAAGCTATTTCTGCAGGTCACCTTTCAAACAAGTACTAGATTGGCTTATAAAGTAAACAATACCCCTTTGTAATGTGCTATCTCGAACATTGAACTGCGTGAAACCAAATGATCAAAATTTATTCAAAAACAATTTACTCAAAATTTCCTCAAATGAAAAGTTATGGAAGAGGAAACAAAATCAAGGCAAATAGAACAAAGAGACTAGAAATAAGAAGTATGTTGATATCTTGTAAAATTGTAACTAACAGCATTAGGATACTTTGGGTAGAAATTGCTAAGAAGGAAACCCAATAAATTAGCTGTTTTTTCTTAAGTTGAGTACATTGCATCACACATCTCTTTATTACAAAAAAGAAAGGGAAAAGTGGAAAGGGAAGAGTAAGAAAGTCAGACTGGTGTTACACAGCACAATCACTTGTGATTGGCATGCGGGAGTTGGAAACAACAAGGAATTAATGGTAGCTGGAAAAAATGGTCTTATTGATAGAGACAACTTTGTAGATTGCATGCTAAAACTTTGCAAGACCAAAAATTTAAAATCATGAAAGACGTGCATCAGGATTGTAGCCCCTCACCAGGGTTTTGCGCTGTTGTACATGTGGTTTTCATGAGTCAACACCAACTTGACAGGACCAAATAACAAAGCTACACACGTACAAATGACCAGGTTGTCAGTTGTTACCACACTATGATCATTTTTCTGCCATAGTAGAGCATTGCTTGCAAGCGCAAATTCCCAGCAACACATATTGACTTCTGGCTAGCCAAAGAAAAAACATTACCATGAGGCAGAAGTCAAACAAACATTTAGTTTCTATCTTTATGATTGGTTTCTCCAGTACCCCACTCCCAAGGTACAATAAGTTTTTCAGACTCACAAAGCACATGCAATGACGCCAGGACAATCACAGGCCAGTGAGTGCAGAATCTTCTGTATCCAGTGGTGGTAGAAGCATCTCAGCACTGACCGGGGTCTCCCCGTGCCATCCCAAGCATCTCAGCAGTGGCAGGAGTCTCTACATGGCTTTTCCAGCTTCAAAAATCTGAAGGACCTCGCAGGGGGAAATGCATCCAGATTTCCCAGAATTCTCAGGAGAAAGTCATACCCACACAGAGGTCTCATTGACTATCTCCAGATTGACAGGCTAGACTCCACCCCTACAATCCCAACCCTGAAATTGACACCAGATTAGTTACCGCCACACCTATGAACCTCATTGGCTGCAATACACAGAAATTAAATGGATGGCATTTGTGGAGGGAAATGACCGAGAAGCTCAAAAGCATCAATCAGGACAAGGTCAGGCACTGTTTGTACGACAAAGCCTGTGTCACTTATATACAAGGGGAAGGTGAAGATGAAGAAAATTAAAGCAAATTGCTGAGTCCAAAATATGAACTTATGTATATCCCACCAAAATCTTCTCTTGAAATCTTCTCTTTTTTTTTGCCTCTGCTCCTCCCCGATATCTTCTCAAAATATATTTGACTCATCTAACATTTGTGACAGGAAACCAAAAAAGTTGTGGAATGATGTTAATTATAGCACACCTGAAGAAAGTAAAAGGTTACTAAAAAGAAAGAAAAGAATGTGGGAATTACTGAACAATATCATTAATATCACATATAAATGAAGTTGTGCTAGAGATCATTTTTTAGATGGTGGCAGCAGGATATGTTGACAAGTAACTACTAGAAATGCAAGCTGGATTCAGAAGAGGGCAGAGAAGAAGGATATACTTGCTAATGTCAGATAGATCTTGGCAGAAAGCAGCGAATACCAGAAAGTTGTTTACCTCTTTATTGACTATGCAAAAGCATTCAGCTATGAGAATCATTAAATATAAATGGTTATCATTGTGAACAATGGGTATTCCAGACACTTAATTGTGCTCATGAGGAACCTTTACTAGGGAGTTGTCATTTGAAGAACAACAACCAAAAAAAAAAAAATACTACCTGGCTTAAAATCAGGAAAGGTGCACATCAGGGTTGCGGCCATTTGCCAGCGTTTCATTCTGCTTCATACACAGCAACAACAAAGCTAGGCAGGTACAAGTGGTTATGCTGTCAGGTGTTATAAGCACTGTAATTGTGTTTCTGCTATCGTAGAATGAGGGAAATGGTGTTGCCCTTCAGCTAGGACATAGCCCTATTATGCATCCTTCTTCTAAATGAAATTATGGGTTATGCAAATGCTTCACTTCAACAGAAACTTTTAAAAATTTAGCTCTCCGGTTTTCTTAGCAGGAATCAACTTTATAAATCAACCTGGAATCAACTCAAGAGATAGTTTTAGTTACAACCATGGTTATTTACATTACTTATATCTGTTAAGTCAAATGTCATCCAACTATCATATGTTCTTGCCATATAAATACTTTCTGCAGGATTTACTTCCATCCACATTTGCACAAGTAGATACTGAAGATCAACCTCCAGTTTTTAAGAGGACTCTAATTCAGGAGAATATTGCAAATAATCTCACAGGCAACTATGGTGACGGTCTGCTTGAGGAAAATACATTTATAAATAAACTTCATGTTCTCTGACAATCATTTTTTATCCATCTTAATAAGGAGTCCTGGTGGCATTGAGCTATTAACTGCAAGGTCAGTGGTTCAAGTCTACCAGCTTCTCCAAGGGAGAAAGATAAGACTGTCTACTTCTTTAAAAATTTAAAGTCTTGAAAGCTCAAAATGGAATTTCTATCCTACCATCTAGGTGTGCTCTAAGTCAAAATTGACTGGCATCTATCTTAAGACAACTCCCCAAACATTTGTGCAGTGATTTTATGCCTCAATTTTTAAAAAATATATTGAATGTCCTTTACTCAGAATTGTTTTGTGCCAACAGTTTATAGAGGAAATATTTGGATGTTTATTGTCTTCATCGAGAGTCCTAGTGACACTGTGGGCTAGGTCATCGGTTACAAACAGCAAAATCACTATGAGTTAGAATCAACATCTGGGGGCTGAGCCGCGGTGGTGTAGTGGTTAAGTGAGGGATTGCGGCCCATTGGCTTGGCGGTTCAAATCCAGCAGCAGCTCTCCAGGAGCAAGGCTGGTCCTCACACTCCCACCAGAGGGCAGTGATGCCTTTCCCCCAAAAAATGAATCAGCATCTGGGTAGTAATATTTGTTTTATTATCTTCACAGCCTATAACAGTGTAGGAATTTTCTCTGCAAGTCTCCTCACACACATGCCTCTATTTTTAGCTATCCCTGTATCAGCAAAATAGGCCCTCAGTGCTATTATTTTAAGGGTTCCAAATATACTTCATGTATACCAGGGTATTTTTAGGTTTCCACGGAGCACATGACACTGTGTGTTGGATATAAGGCTGCTGAACAGGTCAGTGGTTCAAATCCATGGGAGAAGGGAGAAGCTATCTGCTCCTGTAAAAATGTATGGTTCACAGAGTTTTACAGGAACACTATGAGTTGGACTTGATAATGGCAGTGGGTTTGATGGTAGATATTTTTTGTTTCTCGAGAAAGACAAAGAGATGGGTTCTATTCATGTATAATTGTGCCTGTTAGCAGGAGTGAAACTGAGCAGCATTATTGGATAGTGTAGAAAAAGAAAATATGGTGTTGTTTAAAAGAAACTAAGTAATGGCTTCCAACGTAGCACAACCATATTTGATAAAATCAAAGATGACTTGAAACACTTACTGAAGAAGATCAGCGCCTTCAGTATGGATCACACCTCAATGTAAAGAAAACAAAAATCCTCATGACTGAAGCAATCAACAACATCATTGGTACCCGGAAGGAAAAAAAAATCAAAGTTCTGGAAGCAGCAGCCTAGAAACCAAAGCCTGGATTACAATGGACCAATCTGCTGCAGAAGACCTCTTTAAAGTGTCAACTGAGGAAAATAAATTGCTAACTAGTGAGTAAGCATATATTAACTTGTGTGAAGGGAAAGAAAGTACATAGTACTAGAGACGTCAGCCCACAATGACATAGGCAAGGGAAGACACTGGAAGGAGTATAAGAGTTGAAGGCAGCTGAGCCCCAGTGGCGTAGTGGTTGTGCGCGGGACTGCGGCCCACTGGGACAGAGGTTCAATTCCAGCAGTGGGGCTGGGCCTCCTACTCCCACCACCGGAGAGCAGTGATGCCCCCCCCCAAAAAAAATCTTTAAAAAAAAAGAGTTGAAGGCAACATTAGTAGATACAGCTATGGACACAATCCTACAAGAATGGTGAGCTGAACCCATGCAGAGACACACAAGTTGAGCAAGTGTGGGAGAGAGACTAGGACCATGCCTACAGGTTGGACAGAAGATATTTTTATATGCATATTTACCTATGTGGTAGATACAGTTATGGATACTAAACATAATCATGGGTGTGGTAGAGTATACCAGCAAAGATGTGACAATTCCTTGAGTGCATGCATCTCAGGGCCTGGGGGCTCAAGACCATGGTCTTAAGGAACACTTATGTAAAATGGCATAACAGAATTCACAAAAGCAGTCTTCTTCAATCTACATTGTTAAGCAATCACTGATCTTAAAGGCTTAAAACCTGCTCTTAAAGGGGCCACATTCAAAGGTTGTGGAGAGAGTGGAAGAAAGTGTGAAGCTATACTCAAAATCATAAAAACCGGCCAGAGGGAGACTGGTGAAATCCCCAGGACTAAAGTCTTCAGTCACCCTATAGAACTGAAAATGAACTCACCCCGTGACTCTATTTTCACCAATCAACTGATAATTCTATCAGGGGAATACAAACAAGTGTGAGTTGCACAACATTTATGATATAAGCATGGAAGATCAACAGGATAGCTTTTACCCATGAACACAGTTCAGAAGAGTTGGGCAGGAAGAAGGAAGGGAAACAGAAGGAAGAGAGATAGGTGAAGTACGATAGGAAGGGACAGCAGTAACTGAGATGAAGCAAAGTGTGTGTGAATTGCTGAATATGAAGCCAGTGACTGACCCTGTAAATCTTCACTCATTCTCAATAGGTTCCTGCTTGTCTGCTTTTCAAGTTTGTGAGTGGCCTTCTGAGATGCAACTATCTTTGTTTCCTCATTGGGAGCAAAAAAAAAAAAAAAGAGTGAAGAAAATCAAAGCTATATGAAAATAATCCAGGGGGCATCAGCTTGAGCAACCATGACTAGAAAAACTAGGTGGTGCCTAGCTACCACTGTGAAACACTCTCCTGTGTGTTTATTTACCCTTCCTGTTCAGGGATGAGATGAGAACGGTTCAATTTCAGCCAAACAATAGTCTACAAGAGGGACAATAACAATAGTGAGGCATTCACACCTTAGAACCATCAATCATTTGATTTCAAAAGGGCAGCATTTGCCTCAGAACAAAGTTCAGAAGGGTTGGGAAAGAAGGAGGAATGCAAAGGGAAAATACAACAAAGTAGCAGAAAAAGTAATTTTTTTCACCTTGTGGGAATTAGAATCAGGGATCTGAAACAAAATATGTATACATCATTGAAGAGAAAGGGGATTTGCTCTATAAACTTTCAGCCAATCCAGAACATTTTTTAAAAAGTTTTGTTTTGTTTTTAATTAAAATAATGTCTTAAAAAGTCCTCACTTAGAGGACTAAGGAGTACCTGATCCAAGTCATGGTATTTGCACTCACCTTATATGTATGTAAAAGCTAGACAATGACTAAGCAAGGCTAGATTAGAATTGGTTCGTTTGAATTACAGTGTTGGAGAAAAATATTGAAAGTCCCAAGTGGACTGTAAGAAAAGCAAGGAAATCTGTCATGGAAGAATTATGACCAGAATGCTCCTTGGGATCAAAGGTGGCGAGACTTCTCAGATCCTTTGGTGGTGATCTGGAGAGAGTGGTTCCTGGATAAGAATGTCATGCTTGGTAAACTAAGTGTTAGAGACAAATGAGGAAGACCCTTGATGAAATGGATTGACAGAGTGGTTGCAACAGTGAGCCCAAACAGAAGCACCACAGACTGGCATGGACAATACCAGGCAAAGCAAGAGGAGCCGCACCAAGGCTATGGGGCTGTGAGTCAGAGTGGCAGATGGGCTTCTTGGTCTAAGAAGGCAGGGACCAAGGGACCATGTGGTATAGAGGGGGTGTGGCTAATGTCCAGGGATTTGATAGCCAACTGAGAAGTGATGCTATGGACAAATGCCCATATCCTTACTGTTTCCTGTAAACCCCCTGAGTCACGAACACCGTATGTGGGTTCTGTGTGGGCATGGCAATGAATTGTGAATCCAGCATCATTGTAGAGTGCCATGGAGGAATGACTGGTGTCAGGGTAGATAAAGAAGGATGGAGCAGGCCCCTGTCTCATAGCCATAGGAAATTCACAGGAGGCTTGATCCCTTTCTTTGTCAATGATAGTTTTAGGATTAAGACAGGTAAGATCAGTCATTCTCAAATGTATCTAGATATTAGAATCACCTGTGAGCCTTTGAAAACCCTCTTCAGGTGGACCCAGATGTAGCTTGTGCAAAGGCTCAAGTAAAAAGAAGGTGTTTTGAAATGATGCTGGCAGCCTGTGTACAGCTGTGCTTGACACACTGGATGGTTGGGTTGTGATTAGAGTTGTGTGAGCCTCCAATAAAATAATTTGATTTTTTTAATTCCTCAGCTGATTTTAATATCTAGCCACAATTGTAAACTCTGGTTGAGAGATCAGATAACAATTCCAACTTCTGCCTACTTTGTTTTTTACCATTTGTGTCAATAAGAACAAATAGCAAAAACGAAAGCAAACAAAAACAACACAGATAGGTGTTTAGTATTGCAAAATAGTAAATATACTTAATGAATACATCACTTTTAACAACTTAAAGCAATACACATTTATGACTTAACTTTCTGTGCCCGGGGCAAGATTCTGGATATCATTCCTCAAGTTCAAGCAAGGCTGCAATCAAGTTGACAGCCAGCTGTAGAGTCCTCTGAAGAGAACTAGGGAAGGAGGTAATGCTACACTCATGTAATTATTGGCAACACTCATTTTCTTCTTCTTTCTTTTTTTTTGATGCTCATTTGTTTTATTTTACTTTTTTTCTTATTAAATATATTTTTAAATAATTCTACTGGGGAGTTGAGCCCCAGTGGCATAGTGGTTGAGTGCGGGACTTCAGCCCACTTGCTTGGTGGTTCAAATCCAGCAGCAGTTCTCCAGGAGAAAGACTGGGCCTCCCACTCCCACCAGAGGGCAGTGATGCCAAAATAAATAAATAAATAAATTTATTGGGGACTCTTACAGCTATTAAAGCATTCAATACATCATCTGTATCAAGCGCATTTGCCCACATGTTGCCACATTCATTTCCAAACATTTTCCACTAGAGCCCTTGTTATAAGCTCCTCCTTCTCCCTCCCCCCTTTTTTTAATGAATCATTTTATTAAGTACTCATACACCTCCCATCACAATCCATACATACAAGTGTATGCAGAACACATTTGCACACTTGCTGCCATTATCACTCTCAAAACTTCCTCCCTCAACCTAAGCCCCCAGTTCCAACTCTCCATATTTACCTTCTCCCCTCCCCCCATGAACCTTTAATAATTTACAAGTTGCTATTGCCTTTTCATATTGTACACTGTCCGATGTACCCCTTCCCTGTTGGCCTTGCCCCAGAAAGGAGGTTATATGTAGATCCCTGAAATTGGTTCCCCCTTTCTACTCTACCATCCCTTCACCCTCCCAGTATCACCACTCCCATCACTAGTCCTGAGGGATCACCTTTCCTAAATTCCCCATTTTTCTGACTCCAGAGTACATCCCCGGCTCTAGCTAAACTTGTCTGGTAGAACCGAGAGCGTAATAGTGGGTGGAAGGAAGCATTTAAGAACTAGAGGAAAGATGCATATTTCATTGTTACTACGCTGTACTTTAACTGGCTCATCTCCTCCTTGCAACCCCTCTGAAAGAGGATGTTGCTTCACCTATTGATGGACTTTGGGTCACCAATCTGTATTCCCCCCTATTTATAATGATATAATTTTAGTTCTTTGATGTCTGACACTGGATCCCTTCAACATCTTGTGGTCACACAGGTTGGTGTGCTTCTCCCATGTGGGCTTAACACTCATTTTCTTGTGAGCCAATAGTCTATCTGAGCAATAGTCTATCTGAGTCTTGTGAGCAATAGTCTATCTGTTGAGCTACTGCCAGCAGGTGGTTTCCTCCCTTCCCAATGTGGCCTCTCCCACCTCCTTTTCCTCTCGTTTCTTCTTTTCAAACATAGAAGTAAAATTATAGATAGCACATTGGTCACCTCAATATTTTCGACATGTGCAATTCAATGAGAACAGTTACACAAATGATGCTATGAAACCATTATCCGATACCCACTGCCAAATTTCCGATCACCATGAACCCAACTCTACTTGAACAAGGATATCCTCTTCTTCCCATCCCACCTGCATCTGGCAACCACAATCTAAGATTTAGCCTTGCACATTTCATATTCTCGTTCTGGTTTTGAGATTGTATCTTGCACCGAATTATATAAACAAAGCATTGACAGACATCTTAAACAGAGTGTGATTTGACCTGGGTACACATGGAGCTTGTGTGGTCCTGTTTGTTGAAGCATGCCCCCCCCCCCAAAGCACATAATTAAATTCAGTTGCATTTTTGCAGTACAGATCAAGTGTCTAAATCAGATCCTTCAACTTTTCATCAGTGAGGTTCCATCAGTTTATGGCCCAAACTTGCATTTTTTTAATATGCCTTATGCCCATTTTCAGGGACCCTGGTAGTATAGTAGGTTACATGTTTAGCTCTTAACCACACGGTCAGCTGTTTGAAATCACCAGTCACTCCAGATGAGAGTTATTGCTTTGGCACACTTAATTCTATCCCTAATTTAAGAACATTAGTTCTTATGTCATGACCTTGATTGATGCTCGTCCTTATGAAGCGATCACTGGAGATCTGGATGCTATAGCAAAGTGAGGTGAAGAAACTGGATGGTGCCTGGCTATAAGAAGGTATAGTGTCTGAGGTCTTAAAGGATTGACTTCAAAAAAAGAACCATCCAAATGAGGCATGAACTAAGTCCACCTGGAAGAAACACACCAGCCTGTGTGACCCAAAGACTGTAAATTATAAAGCCCAAAGCTGAAGGAGCAGATGGTATCTAAGCTCACTTATCCAACTGTGAGCATTGGGTTTGTAGAGACTACTGATAATAGCAGAGCCCCCAAATTCATTTTTCAGGGTCCACACTTGATTGAACCCCCAGTGAGTTCCCTCTGAACACAATCGAAGGCTATGAATGGCATTGTTATCAGATGAAGAGCATTGTAAAATCAATGATGGCAGACATAGTTAAAATCTCCCTTTCAACCTATATAAAAGTTGTTTTCATTTTTTTAAAAAAAGAATGAGGGACAAATAAGCATGGATTAAGTCTCTGGTGAACCCTCTCTGACTACAGACTAGGAATGTGAAGAACTCTACTATCCTACAGAACGCATTGGAGAGTTATAGTCAGATTAAAATTTTAACACCTTCTCATTTGATCTGGCTTTTGACACATTTTAAACTTGTTCTGTTCTGTTTTGTTTTTGCTTATATTTTCTGCTTTGTTTTCTAGTAAGGTTTTTCCTCTTGGTTACTTTATTATGGTTCAGCTTTTTCATTTTCATATGTTTTAATGTTTTTCTGTATATGAAATCCACAATAAGTAAATCTACAGAGATAGTAATTGTGCTACTTTTTTCTTGCGGACATGGCAGGGAAGATTTCTGGGAAATGAGGAGCTAACAACAATGAGTACAAAAATGAAGAAAATGTTCTCAAACTGACTGTGGTATTGATTATAAGACTCTTCCTAATATGGTTGGGCTATTGAGTTGTATATTATGTGGATTATATGCCAATAAAACTTCTCGGGGAAGGGAAGAGATGGGTAGCTTCAGAAACCCAGAGGAGCAGGTCTTCTCTGTCCTATGGAGTCACTGTGAGCCAGAATCAAGGACAGTGAGTTTTGTGTTAGAGTTAAATTCTGTCTTGAGTTCTTTTAAGAACTATTTATAGGAGTTCAAACTGGGAGCAGTAGCACAAAAACTTTAAAAACTGATTGTAATAGCAACTGTACAATGCTTGATGCGATGTAACTAGGGATCGATATGTATTAACACCAATAAAATGGTTTGAGGAAAAAAATAGAATAGAACCTTAGGGGGCAGTGAGCTTGTATTTAAGTGGAAAGCTATAGCCTATTTGCTACTTCAACATTGAAGACCTTTTATATCTAACCCTTGCCTGTCAATGTAGCCTCATCAATTCTCATTCTCCACAAACTCTAGCCAGGTCCAATTGCTAGAGTGTCCTAAATGTGGGGTGTTTGTTGAGTGAATCAATGTACTAAATTATATCCATGTCACTACTGAATATATGGAAAACTAAAGGCCTCCCAGATTAACTGAAAATTCCACCTAATTTAAAGATATTCCTAAAAGAGAACATCAAAGCAGTTGCTGTTAGGCTGATTCCAACTCATGGCGATCCAGGTACTGTCACAGTAGACCTCGGATCCCGTGAAAGTAGATGGCCAGGTTTTATTTTTTGAAGGTGCCCCTGAATGGATGTTAACAGCCTTTTGTCAGAGAAAAATAAGCACTTCCCCACTTAGATCACCCAGGGGCTCCTGATGTTGCTTCTGAGGGACCTTTATGGGTCCATGTAATATTAGGTAAATATGAAAGGAGGCTTATTGATAGGGTTTTATATGATGGGTGGACTTCTGTTGGTTTATATGTCATCTCCCCCAGAGTGCAGGAAGAAATCTAGCTTTTGGTTTGTTTGTTTGTTTGTTTGTTTTAATCTCTCAGAGCACCTATTTAACACAGCATTGCTATGTGCTCAGGAAAAGTTTCTGAAGTGAAATCGATGTTTTGTTCTTGATTTTTAGACAAGGCACTTCTTGCTATTGCACAATGACCAGTTTTTCTTCTAGAAGCTATCAAATGCTATCGTATACATGTGTGCATGCCATGAAGAAGACTTTAATCTAAGTAACAATATTCAGATCTGACAGTAATTTCCACAATAGTGTACATAATAAAACTCTGGCTGCTTGGTTTCTTGATTGAGCTTGGGCAGAGGCATAAGAGTGTTTTATGAATATTAGCGTTCACAAACGGGTATTCAAGTACCAGTTTGCAGTTATTTTCCTCTAATCCATTGTGGGGAAAAAACTACCTTGAAACTTTTTGGAAGAAACTAACAATGTCAATCAATTAAAATCTAAACTGTGAATTCATTGTCATAAATGTAGGTCATAACTGCTATAATTACTATGATTCATAAACTGGATAGGAAGCAGTGGGTAAAGAGAAAAGACAGATAAGAAGTGGAAGGTTCAAATAAAGAAATGTGTAGATTAAGGTAAAAGGAAAGTTCCACAACCACTCATAAGGTTTTTAAGGCACTAACTGATGAAAACCAAAGACACCAGTCTAAAGTTTGGGTTATACCTCAATTTAAAGAAAACAGAAGTTCTCTCAACTGGATCAAGAACTGGCACCATGACAAATAAAGATTAATGTGGCCAAGGATTTCATTCTACTTGGATTTACAATCAACATTCATGGAAGCAGCTATCAAGGGTTTATCTCAGCTATATTATGTCATTGGGGAGTCACCCTCTTGGATTCGTGTTGTTTTTCTGTATTTTGGCATATAAAACCCAGGATTGATGAACCTGTAGGAAAAGCAAGTAGAATAGGAGTTCTTTTGCTTTGTCTTAGGGGGAGGGGTATTTTTTGGGGTGTCAATGTCAGGGAATCCAGGAGGGAATGTTTGGAAACTGATTGTAGTAGCTATTATACTATATTGCTTGATGTGATTGAACTATGGGATGATGTAATACACATACATCTACCAACTCCCAATTTAAAAAAATCAAATAATAAATTGCATTGATAAAATATGCATTGCAGTGATAAAAATATTTCCCACATAAAAAGAGGAAGGTTAATAATTAAAATTAATAAACTTATATTTTTCAAAAAAAAAAGAGAAAAAGCAGAGTCACAGCCAGATTCCCTACTGATCAGACCTAACTACTAGTCTGGGTGATTATAAAAGGAGCATTCGTAATGTGAAATGGAATTAAACTCTTTTGTGACACACAAGATAGTTTAAAACAAAACAAAGAAAAAGGAAGTCAGTGAATAGGATTAAACTCTCATATGGGTACATTTCCATATAAAAAAATAGGTAAGTAAATAATAACAGACTATCCAAAGGAAGGTCTGCCAGTTGATTACAGACTAAATTACTCAATGCCAGGCTTTAGTCCCATTTCCATCTCAAGTCAGTCATTTTTATTTTAACAGAGAAAAAAAGAAATGGAACCAGCCAATCGCAATGTCTCTATGTATCTATGGTCAGGATATGTATCAACAGGGATCTATCTCAAAAAGTAATTCTGAGTGAAAATTGCAGATGTACTGTAGAGTACGATGCAATTTAAAATAATTTTAACAATATCCAGGAGTGTGGCTGAGCCCCGGTGGCATAGTGGTTGTACGCGGGACTGTGGCCCACAGGGATGGAGGTTCAATTCCAGCTCCACGGAGCAAAGGCTCAGCCTCCTACTCCCAACACCAGAAGGCAGTGATGCCCCCAAAACCAAAAAATATATATATCCAAGAGTGCTGGTGGTGTAGTGGTTACCTGTTGAGGTGTTAACCACAAGGTGGGCAGTTTGAAGTCACCAGTCACGACATAGAAGAAAGATGAAGCTTTCTACTCTGATACATCGATGCTTCACGGAATTGATGGCCTACCAATTGAAATGTTTCCATGTTAGCACCAATTTAAGTGTTTCAACAAGCTGATGAAGCACTGGAAGCACTTACTCTTCCATGCCAGAAAAACCGGAAGACAGCTGTTTGGCAAACCGACCATATGAAATCCATATTTGTGCCCCTTTCAAAGAAAGATGACACAAAAGAATGCATAAATGATAGAACAACGTCAGTGATATCACATTCATGTACTTGAAGATCATCCAAAAAGTACTGCAGCAATAGATTGACAGGGAGCTTCCAGAGGTGTAGGACAGATTCAGAAGAGGATGTTGAACAAAGAGAATGCCAGAAAGATGTTTACTTGTGTTTCCTTGAATATGGAAAGGACTTTGACTGTGTGGACCATAATATATGATGGATAATGCTGAGAAGAACAAGAATTCCAAAACACTTCCTTGTGCCCATGCCGAATTTGTACATGAAACAAGAGGCAGATGTGCGAATAAAACAATGGAGTGCTGCATGAGGTCGAATCAGGAAAAGTGTGCGATAGGGTTGTATCTTCTTGCCATGCTTACTCAACCTGGATGTTGAGGCAGTATCAGAGAACTTGAATTATAGGGGAGGAAAGGTGGCATTAGGATTAGGGGAAGACATAGCCTTTGATAAGAAGATGGCACAACCTTGCTTGCTAAAAGAAAGGAGGGGTTGAAGCACTTGCTGATGAAGACCAAAATGCACAACCTTCAGTATGGATTACAACTCAGGGTAAAGAAGACCCAAATCCTCACAGTTAGACCACTAGGTCACATCACAATAAATGAAGAAATGGTAGAAGTTGTCAAAGATTTTGTCTTGCTTGGATCCACAATCAATGCTCATGGGAGAACTAGTCAATCAATCAAAAGATGCATTGCATTAGGTCAAATTTTAGTACAAGACCTCAATAGAGTACTTAAAAGCAAGGATGCTTCTTTGAGGACTAAGATGCATCTGATCCAAGCCATGGTATTTCCAGTTGCCTCATATGCATGTGAAAGTTGGACATTGAATACAAAAGTCTGTAGAAAAACCAATGCATCTGAATTGTGGTGGTGAAGAAGAACATTGAAAATACCATGGACTGCTCAAAGAACAAACTCATCTGTCTTGAAAGAAATACACTCATCATGCACTTCAGAGGCAAAGACAACAAGACTTAGGCTTTCATTCACTGAAAAATGATGTCAGGAGGGACCAGTCTCTGGAGAAAGATACCAAGCTTGACTAAATGAAAGGCAGTGAAAAAGAGGAAGGCCCTCCATGAGATGAACTAACAACGTGGCTGCAACAGTGGGCTTACGTATAGGACAGATTGTAAGGAACCATGCAGTGTTTGGTTCTGCTGTGCACGTCGCTGCTATCAGTGGGAACTGAGTTGATGGCAAGTACCAACTCCCTAAAAAGCTACATTCTCAGAAACCCACAATGGCAGTTCTACTCTGCCCAACAGGGTCTCTATGAGGCAGCGTTGACGCTATGGCAGTGGGGTTGCTTCTTTTTCTTGCTCATTTCTTATATTCTTTTTTTATCATTGTATGGGAGCTCTTACAGATATCCCTTTTCCCCTTCCTTTCCCACTCTCTCCCCATACCCTCAGGAAACAATTACTCCCATTACTTTTTTTCTGGGGGGTTACTTATGATGGCTTTCATACATCAAATGATTTTAATTTTACCAAAGACCACACACACATCTAACAAGTTTAATAAGGTAGAATGGAAACCATAATAGTAGGGGGAAGAAAAAATAGTAGGGGGGTGGAAATATTAAAGAACTAGAGAATAGATATGTGCCTCAGTGTTATACCATGCTTTGGCCCAATTGTCTTATGAGTGGTTTGTCCTCTCCACTACACGTCATGATTACACAGTCAGGTGCTTCTGGGTGGACTTTGTGTTCCCCTGCTAGATGGCCATTTGTTTAACTACAAGCCTTTAAGACTGCAGATACTAGATCATCAGTGGGCACCATCAGTTTTCTTCACCATATTTGCTTATGCACCCCTTTTATCTTCAGTGATGCTGTTAGGAGGGTGAGTATCCTACAAAGTCACATTGTTCCAATAGGCTGTTTTTGTACTGAGGTAAGATTTAAGTACAGGTCCAAAGTCCACCTGCTTCTATACACACACACACAAATCCACCTAAATTTATATATTTAAATATTTACATAACTATATATACACACCTATAAAGATATTTTTCTTTATTCTTCTTTCCTCCTACCTCACTATCATGCTTACCCATCATTCACCTCTCAGTCATTTCTGTGATACATTTAGATTAATCAGACATGACCAGAAGCACTATACCCTCCTTGTCACCTATTTTAGAAGGCTGCTGTTCCCGCTGTTCCTGACTTAAATGGCTCACCACTCAGCTTCCCCTGCCTCCTTCCCTCCCATACCCAACTACTCCCCTGCCCAGGAACCATCAGTCCCATTCCTAACTCCTTGGGATTGCTTATCCTGCCTATTTTATATGGGTAGACACCAAAGAAAGAAAAGGAGAAAAAAAAAGAGCACGAGAGAAGGACCATCCTCACTCGACCAAGTCAAACTAGCGTCTTGGCCCAGAGACGATGCATATCTTTCTGTTTAATGGCAAGCAGGGCCTGTTATAATTCATCCATCCAACCCCGTTTTGTTTTTTTTTTCAGGATTCATGTCCTGGGACCCTCTTACCTGGCAGCACATATAGCCTTTCGGTCCTCCACATCCGTGGTCAAGAGACAGACATCAAAAAAGTCCCCGATGCTCCTCCTGCGGTCTGGAATGGAGTGGTCTAGTGGCCCCCTCCCCACCTTACTCCATTAGACTTTCACTGTGGCCCCGATGCGAGTGACCCCCGCCCAGTTCAGAGGAAGTGCCAAGTGCTGTCCCAGAGAGTCAGGGATTCCCTTGAATCCGAACATCGAGGCTTCACTCTCAGAGCTACAAGTCTGTTGCGCTCTCTTCTTAGTTAGCCCCATGTAGACATGTCAGACTGGTTGCTCTCCCCAAATGGTCTAAAAGGTCATTCACAAGACAGCATATGCAAAATCAAAACTATGCATTTACTGGTGATATGCCTGAGAATGTTTTCAATTCAGGGTGTTTTTTGTACTGGGGACAAACAAGATGAGAATGGCATTAAGAATATGCAAAGTACTTTAATTATTTCATACTATGTTATTACTTGTATCAATGATAAAAATGTTAAGTAGACTCTGGGGTATGGACAACAGGGAAGTGAGTGAAGGAGCACACAGTGTATGATATGAAATAGTAATAACAATTTATAAATTATTAATAGTTCATGGAGGGGGAAGAGCAGGGGGAGGGGAATTATGGGGAACTGGAATTGGGGGGGCCTAATTGGAGGGAGAATATTTTGAGAGTAATGATGGTCAAAAAGTATGAAAATGTGGTCTGCATACAATTGATGTATGTATGGATCATGACGGGATTTGTATGAGCCCCCAATAAAATGATTTATAAAACAAAAGGAGAAGCTGATACCAAGGGCTCAAGTAGAAAACATTTGGAAATGAGGATGGAAACATGTGTACAAATGTGCTTGACACAAATGATATATTGAATGTTATAAGAGCTGTAAGAGGCCCCAAAAATCATTTTTTAAAATGTTAAGTAAAGTTAAGTAGTGTGTAAAGAGGTGCTAATATCAATGCATATACTTTTCTATGTGTTCTATTTCATAATTTTAAATATTAGAAGAAAAAATATTTAATGATTCCATTTTTATGTCACAGAAGATGTTTTGTAAGTGGCCATGAACATTATTCCTTCCAGACAATCATTCTTTTTTTTTTACAATTGTTTTATTGGGAGCTCTTATAGCTCTTATAACATTCAATACATCATTTGTATCAAGCATATTTGTACACATATTGCCATATTCATTTTGAAGTATTTTCCACTTGAGCTTCTCCTTCCTCCTCCCCCCTCTTTTCGTGAATCATTTTACTGGGGACTCATACACCTCCCCTCAGGATCCATACATACATCAATTGTATGCAGGCCACATTTGCACACTTGTTGCCATCATCACTCTCAAAACATCCTCCTCCACTTAGACCTCCAGTATCAGCTCCCTATATTTCCCTTCCTTCCACCGCCTCCCCCATGAACCCTTAGTAATTTACAAATTGTTATTATTTATTCATACTGTACACTGTCCAATGTGTCCCTTCACTCACTTCCTTGTTGTCTGTACCCCAGAGAGATTACATGTAGATCCCTGAAATTGGTCCCCCTTTATATTCCACCATCTCTCCACCTTCCTGGTATCACCACTCCTACTACTAGTCCTGAGGCATCATGTACCCTAAATTCCCCATGTTTCCAACTTCACGGTACATTCCCTGGTCTAGCTGGATTTGTCTGGTAGAATTGGGATCATGATAGTAGGTGTGAGGAAGCATTTGAGAGCTAGAGGAAAGTTGCATATTTCATTGCTACTACCCTGTACCTTAACTGGCTCATCTCCTTCCTGCAACCCCGCCGTAAGAGGATAAGACAATCATTCTTATTGGAAAGGTTATGCCCTTACCCTTCTACCTGAGTTCTCATGAATCTTTGAGGGATTCTGTGACAATAAAATGGCTCAATACTCAAGTAAATCTGAAAGATGAAAAGGAGAGACTTTTTAGATATGTTTGATACAAAGTTTCACCAACTTTTCTGACCTCAGAATTTTTTCCCCACAAATGCCAATTGGTGTCTTCCTGAACCCTATCATGATACACAGTTCAGAAACGTGTTCATGTGCCCCAAAGTTTCCTGGTAATGAAACACATAATTTAATCAATAAATGTATGCAAAAGGAAGAATTAGAGTTATTAGAGAAAAGCTGCCTTTTCTAAGTTTAGTCTGATTCTCAAGTAATAAACATGTTCTTCCAGTGTTTGATTTTATAGCCATCCCTTAGCAAATCCATTTGTGATATCTTAGTTCGAGGCTTGATTTTTCAACTGCAGAATCATCTGTGGTAGAAAATATTACAAAAGGAACATGGCGTGACCCACATGTCCATTCCAAGCCCACCAATTTTCCTGATTCTACACAAGCTCAATCAGTTGTAACACCCTTTAATTATCCACTAAAATAGTCGTTTTCCAGTTCAAAGCATTCAAAACCTACAAAAGCCTATGTTTGGGCAGTGATTGACAGTACTCTTTTGGGGGGTGGGGACCAGAGAAATGCAGCTAATTCTTCCCTGTCTCTTCCTATGGATGTCTTCAGAATTGAACAACTCAAACTTAGATTTTTGTAAATACCAGTGATCTAGTCTGGTATTCATAAAAGCATTCTAAAGAATAGATATACCATCAAGTCATTGGATGGTACCTTTTAGTATAATTTGCTGACTAAAATATTTGTCAGTTTTTCTGCAAACACAAAATTCCAGTGTAATCTTAATTTGTAAATTGTAAAAAAGCCTTGCCAGGGACAACCTATTCAGAAGTTGAAAATTGCTACTACACTGAAGTACTAGGAAATGAATGTGTTCATTTCTTTAAAGTTTTATTTTTTCATACAGGGAGTTAATTCTGATTTTCTCCATGAAATATGAATATTCATTCATTCCTTTATTCAACAAAGTTTTTTTTTAGTGTGCCACAAACTCAATATTGACCAACTGAATTCCCCTGTAAAAATGACTGGATTTAGCTATTGAGGAAGGTGCATGACATTGGAGTGAATTTTTCCCATTATTCAAAGACTGTGTAGGAAGCATATGCCACAAATCAAAACTGACTCAACTGTGACTAACAACAACCAACATTTGAGTGTCAGCCACTGTGTGAAGCAGGAAAGATAATAACAGAAGTGAATAAGAAAGAGAATGTCTCTGACCAGCCTGATGGTTAAAAGAGACATAAACAAGTAATTATAATAGTCTGAGGGGTATGCTGACTAAAAAGAAAGACTGATCTTTCAGAAGTTAACTGACCTTTGTTCATTTATTTAACAAGCATGCTTTCGTGCTTAATATGTGACAGACCTTATTCTAGGGGGATACAACAAGGAACAAATCAAAGTATCCACTATCATGAAACTGATCTTTACCAGCAACTTGTCACAAACCAGTAATTCCCAAATGGTGATACTCATACTGCTGGTGAAACATGAAATGATGTAGGTGATGGACAAACTAATAAACAATTGTTTATTTGTATGATTGTATTTTATTTAGACCTCGTGATATAGGCTGTCATGTGGGGAAGTATATATCATAATTCCTTTCTTGTTTAAATGAGTGGCCTTGAAGTTAGCAGCTCCATACATTTCTATTATGGTAATGACTACAAATAGTGAAATTATCATGGAGGAAGTACAACCAGAATGCTCCTCAGAAGTGAGGATGGCAACACATCGTCTTTGGATATAAAGAGGGACCAGATCCTCGGAAGGGATAAGATGCTTGGGAAAGTAGGTCAGTGAGAAAGAGGATGGCCTTCCCCAGCACGAATCAGCACGGTGGCTAAAACGATGGACTCACCCATAGCAATGGTGAGGATGGCAGAGGAAGAGGCAGTGTTGCATTCTGGAGTACAGAGGGTTACGGTGGGTTGGAACTGACTATAGAGAGTCTAAGAACAATGACAATGGCTAATGACCATGGGCATCTTTTCGTGAGCACCTTTTGTTGGTGACCCAATGTCTTCCTTGATGAACTAGCTGTTGATATTCTTTGCTCATTTAAAAATTGATTTATGTGCCTTTTTTGTTGTTGAGATATTAATGTTTTCTATAACATTTCTGTAACTTTTAGAGAGTTAAAAATAAACGATTTCTAAGTGATTTTCTCTTCTTTTAAAAAGACACCTTCAACTAAAGAAAAGTGCTAAGAAACTTTAAAAAGTTGGTAGAAAAATTGAGTTGAATGACAGTGGATTTGTCCCACAAACTAATGAAAATCCCTTTAATAATATTATGCTAACAGATTATATATAGACCTGGCCAAGAAAAATTATTGTGATAAACATATTACAAATAGTAGATAGAGTCTGTGCTCAAAATAATATATTGCCCACATGTCAAAGGTGTCATTGTAATCAAAGGTGTCATTTCAATACTCTCATGTTCAAGGTAAACTTCTTTATTTAAAATTTGTTAGAAATGCCTGGCATACGCTCAATGTTGGGTGATGAGTACAACAGCCGGGGGAGAACACCGATTTTAAGCATTCTTTAATTTTCTGTAAACTACTTGAAAGTAGGGATGGTTTTATCTGACTTGTAATTGTCAACATCATATCCCACAGTTAGTAGGCATTAAAGAATTAATAGAATGGGAAATGCTGCACCACTCAAACTGCAGTGACTGGCCTAACCGAATATCATTAATCTCAGGGCATTACAAGGAACAGACTCTGAACCAATCAGTCTTGAAGAACAATTTAGGGCTTGGCCCTGAAGATTGGAGAGCTGACTCTCTAATAGAAGGAACAAAAAGGACATTAACCTTTCTGCTCTATAACTACCGACCAATCAGTACAACTTGCTTTATATCATGACTAGAAGAACGGAGATAATGAAGAAACCTCACCAAGTTGTATGTATGTGTTAGATTAAATTAATACCCTCATTAAATAATCTTCTACCACCACCAGTATTATGCTAACAAGTCAAAGAGAAACCATGGAAATTGAAAATTATAAAGAGTATTCTCTTTGAACTTATAGAAACTTTTAAAGGGAGGGAGCCATCTTTGACTGCAGCATCCAGACAACTTGCGGATAAGGAAAATATTAAAATATAGCTACCTCTGATATTTTCTGCAGTTTAAGAATAAAGTTAAATTTCAGGTGGAGATGAACTAGTGAGAAAATCATGTTCTCTTTTTGAGATTCTGAATCTCACCAAAGTCCTTGCTAATAGAAAATCTTAAGAATAGTGCCATCTCAATAATAAACAGAGGAGTCCATTATGATAAATATCCCATATTTTGATTGTTGGCTGTGAACAATTTAAAAATGGCAATGCCATAGGCAATCTCTGACAACTATCAATGCAAAATACTGTTTCCTTTCCAAACTATAAGCGTCTCACAGTGACCTACACATAAGTAAAGGTAATGCCCATTATTTTCTTCGTCTTTCTTCAATTTTCCTGATCGATGTCGGGAAAAGTTTTGCTCTCAGGCAGACTCATGGGTGCTCACCATCAAGTCTTCTTGCCTCGATAGACCAATTTCATAAGCCATCTTGAATCCAGTAGGTAGAAATAAAGTCCAAACATGTCCACCATAAATTAAAGTCTTCTGATAGCTATACCTCATTCAGGGGTCATCTCTTTTTTTTTCTCTTTTCTTGCCTGTGGTCTGAGTTGAGTAAATCAGGTAGAGATGAACTACTCATCTTGTTTGGATTTTGCAATTTAAGCTTCTTTTAAATTTTCTCTGCTCCAAGAAAGAGATGACTCCCTGGGTGGTGCAAATCATTAAGGACCCAACTACTAGCTGAGAGGTTGGTGACTCACACTTAACATTAAGGTTCCTCACAGTAAGCCCTAGTGATCTACCTCTGAAAGACCTTGAAAATCCCTTTGTGGTAGTCATGTACTTTGTTGTCAATTTCATGACTGGGAGTGTAGGATTGGAGTCTAGCCTGTCAATCTGAAGCTAGCCAATGAGACATCTGTGTGGGCATGACTTTCTCTGAGAATTCTGGGGAGTGTTGTGATATTTCCCCCGGGGAGGTAAGAGACTTACAGCTCACTCCCTGAGAGATGCTCTATTGATAAGACAAGATGGCAGCATGCTGATAGATGCTGAGTCCTGGAGACTAGAGGAGAAGCCAAATGGGCTTACCCTGATAGTAGAACCAGACCTCTGAAGCCAAAAAAGACACGTAGAGACTCCTGCCAGTGCTAAGATGCTTAAGAAGCTACAGAGAGGTCCCTGCCAGCACTGAGATGCTTCTACCACCCTGGATACACAAGACCCTGCACCCACTGGCTGGTGATTGTCAGGTGTCATTGCATGTACCTGCTGAATCTGAATAAGAATTTAAAGACTGGTATTGGACATATAGGCTAATATCAGATTTGTGGGCTTGGACTGGATTGGGTTGGGATGCTTTCTCAATGTTCTATTTCTCTTGTATATAAACCTGTCCCTTATATACATATGCATATTTATGAATTTGTTTCTCTAGTCTACCCGGGTTAACACACCCATAGAACAACTCTACTTGGACACACAAAGGACAGCCATATGTAAGAGAAACGTGGAGTTCCCATGCATTAGAATCAACTTGATGGGAACTGGCTTGGGATTTTGTTATTGTTTCTTTTCCACAATGATTTCCTCAAGTTGAACAACTTCTGGGAACAACGTTCAGTTTCTGATCCTGGCCAAATTCAATTTAAATAGCTTGGCAAGCACACAGTAGGTATATCTTTGATTATGTGCTGTGTCTCGATCCACTTATAAACCGTTGCTGTCTCAACCCTTTGGTTTCTCCACCAAATCAAAGGACCTACTTTGTCTCTGCAAGAAAACAAATTATTTGGTAGTGCTGGCTGACACTCACATAAGAAAAGACCTCTAGAAACATGCATTTTTAAAAATAAAAGAAATGACCATACCTTCATGGAGCATGCTTTCCAGTGACTGAACAAGCCAGGGTGATTTATGCATTTATTTATTTGTACACTTGCATTCACATTTTTATTGGGGGGGGGGAGGTATGTCAAGGAAGAGATTACTAGGCAATTTTGACACAAAAGCCCCCAAAGAAGCATGATGTACTTGTGTGAGTGCTATTTGCTTGTTCTTAGTGGTCTTTTCCTTTCGATTGGCATTTCGAGGACTAGCCACACAGGCTGCTCCCACCTTCCGGCATGATACCATTTCTTCCTGTTCTTCTTATCTGAAGCCGGGATGATGCACAGCTTTCTCTTTTTTTCTTCCTTGTGGGTTTGTGCAGTTTCTTGATGTTTGTGACAGGCCACGATAGGGGAAGCTTTTATCACCGTGGGGTTTGGAGGCCTCAGTAAATTGAAAATTGCAAATGAAATCCACTGGGCTTGAATTCATCAGCTATTATGTCAGATGACCTTTGGCAGCTGCTGATAAAAATGAGAGAATGTTAGCTCTGATCCAATTTTCAGCACTAACCATTCCTTTTCAAATCCATTCACAGTCAGGCAGCAGACACATGGGAAGTGAAAATGATAGGGTTTCAAGAGAACGGCATTGTGTTGCAGATTAAGATTTTTCTCCCCCTATTTCTAGAGGTCGGCCCCCAGGCCCTTGTCTGGTATCTACCTATTGTCCAATCAGTTTCAATATCTGCTTCAGAGGACATGTTAGCCATCCTTACAGATAAGTGCTTACAGGAGAGAATGTTGGACTTAATGGTTTTGCTTAGGAGGCATCAAGGGTCGCAGTGTAGCAATATTGACTGGCACATGTTCGTTTAATCTGACATTCTAAGGAATGTGGCTCCGAAGTCTTTCAAAATTGTTGATCTCTGGGTGATTTTTTTGTTACCAGCTCTGGTTTTATAAAATTTATTTTCACACAACTATTGATATTCATGAGTCAAAGGTAGTCTAAAATGTCTAGCCTAGGCAAGCACAGGCAGCCGATGCTCATCTGAATAAGGTCAAGACACCAAAAGTTAAGCAACTGGGAACAAATTGGTTTGTGTGTGCTCTGTACTCGCAATCCAGATCAATGCAAATGTCATCAAAAATATTTTGTGAACTAGATTACCCTGAAATAAAAAAGCAATATCTGTAGACTGGCAGGTTCCCCCAGTAAAAGTGTTGGGTTTTATCATGTGGGGGAAATGAATTTGGCTAACTACTTTCCACAGCAGTAAGCGGATCTGAAAAATAGTACTGAAGGTTGAGTCATCCGTAGGATTTCTCCACCTTTCTCCAGGAAGACACAAGAACCATCAAAACAGAAACCAGACTGCCATTAACGTTTCTCCCCTGCTTTCATTACATTCTGAAAAGACAAAATCTCTCTTTCCATCTTTGAGGATGTGGAATTCCTTGAGCGAACAGAAAGAGAGGCATGAGATCATTGAAATAATGAATCAATAGAAGTTTTTTTCAGAGAAAACCTAATAAGCTGAAAAAAAAAGTCTCAAGTTCTTCATATGTCTGAGCTTTCTGTGATGTCGACTTTCCCCTCATTTTTCGCTCCAACACTTTATTGGTTAACATGATTTGAAACCAAGGTGTGTGTGTGTGTGTGTGTGTATTCTAATGAGCTTGCAAAATCCCTTTTTTTTCTCACACTCCAGCCTATAACATGATGGAAATAGAAATGCATTCTTCTAGTGCACTGCTTTAAGGAATGAAGATATCTCTACAGATAAACCTGCAAAACCCAGAACTTATGTAAGGGGGAAACTTGCTGTTAAGAGAAGGGAAATGCAAATCTTTTTCACTACTAGAGAGTGAAAGATAAGAGGTATGACGGTATACCATCAGAGACATGAAAAAGCAAGGCAGTACCATTGCATTAGGGTTCATACAGGTTTCACACCACATAAAATTCACACAATTCAAAATTCCTTTATAAGAAAAATAAAGCAAGTTCATCTATGGAATGTAAATTGCTCATGTAGTCTATTATTTTAAGAAATAAACCCAAGCTTCTAACCTGCTGTCAAATTTTCTGAGCACTCAAAAGTTTGTTTTTGCTGTTGTTGTTTTTTGGGGGGAAGGGGCATCACTGCCCTCTTGTGGTGGGAGTAGGAGGCCCAACCTTTGCTCCTGTGGAGCTGCTGCTGGAATTGAACCTCCATCCCGGTGGGTGGCAGTCCCACACACAACCACTGCGCCACCGGAGCTCAGCCTTTGCTGTTGTTTTTAATGTGAAAGCAAATATTGCTTGTCCAGTAAATATGCATAAATAAAATGCCTAGTGATGTTGTCCAGAAAAAAGCACCATGTGTACTTTAGAAGTGAGTTATTATTGAAAAATATTCTTGAAGTTTCAAAGTCAAGATATAGATAATGGAAGTGAGGAGTATAAGGACTAAGGACATAGTGGATCTTGATGGAATATCAGAAAAGAGAACCAGAGGCTGGCCATAGGACATTGGGTGGGGCAAGAAAACACATTCCAGGAGGTTGTGTTCATGGTCACTGCAGCAGTTATGAAAGTCATGGTGCTCAAGCTGACAATGAAGCTCACTGGGGACCAGGTAACCCAATGGAAGTAAAAGGGTTTCTGGATGACAGACAATCAAACAGCAATTCTGAGGGCAGCTCACAAAATATTGGAACAAGCAAAAGATTGAAATATTGATAAACCACTATTACCACGGATAGCAAGTTTGTCATCAAAGGCAAGACAGACTGAATTGGTACCTGGAAACAAAATGGATGAAAAACAGCCTCTGGAAGAAATATCATTGTCAATAGACATGGTTTTGAGAAGATTGATCAAGTTTCCCAAGGCATGAAGATTTAATGAAAAGGTGTACTTGGCCATTGAGACATCCAAGGCAATGAAGAATTTGATTAGATTGGCCAAAGAAATAGATAAAAATAAGACTTCCTTTCTATTATGGGTTGTTAATCTTCTCCGTTGGAATTATATTTGCTGGTGCCAACTTTCAAAGTCTCGTTCCCTTTTTCTTATAGCCATGTTCTTATAAAACTGGTTCCTCAGTTTTGTTTCTTCTTTTTCTGCCATTGATATTAACAAACTCTTATGGATTACTTAAAATAATCCACTTAGGAAATAAGAATAATTTTAAAATGGAAAAATTAAATAAAGATGTAAGGAATGGCACACACGTGTTCATGGAATCATGAAACTTGTAGGTCTAAAGTTAACCAAGGGCCTAGTCAACCAGAGGCTATGGGGTCAGCATACTTGGGGAGGGCTTTGATTTTCTGCAACCATTCCGAATTTCCAGATCTTTTTTAAATCAATGAAGGCACACGTTTCAGAGTCTTGGACATTTAGAAAATATGATACATTGCTTCCTAGGTCTACACTATCCCTACGCTTTGTCCATTTGAGTCCTCAGGGAAGCCTGCCCTGTTGTTGGCTGGCTCGATAAGAACATGACTACAGTTTTGGAAGTTGAGCCAAATCACCCTGTGATACCACAGAGCAGAATCGCTTAGCAAAATGATTAACTCTACACTTTGCAAGTATATCTAAGACCACTCAATCCATCCATAGACACTTGGCAAATAGTTATCATTTCCTCTAAACTCTCACTGTCTTGAGGCTTTGCTTCTAAAGAAGTGAACGATTTAATGATGAACATGCCCTCTGGGATTGCAACTGTGAAAGGCCCAAGTCATTTAGCTCAGCACCCAGTCAGCAAACAGGGAATAGCAGCACCCTTAGTTGGCTGTGCCCTAGGGTCTGCCTTTCAGCCACTGTGATCTGCATGCTCCGATAGATGGAGCAATTAGACAGGCCTGTTAAGTCTTATGTCTTCATTATTGATTTATAGTATGAACTCAGCATGATTATTGAACCAGACCAGCCAGTGAAACAATTGAGTCATTGATCTTTACATAAGCATGTATTTTCCTTTTGGATTTAGGGAGGATTTAGGATGATCCATGGATTGATCGTTTACTGGCATTTTGTTCATGGGCTTGAATAAGGGTTTAGGAATTTGTTTTTCTCGACTCCTGAGCTCCCTTCACCACTCTTCCTTCTATCGCAGACTACTCTTTTATTACATTGGCAATGTTCTCTGTGCTATTCAATATGGTAGCCACTAGCCAAGGGTGGTTTTGAAGTACTTGGAGTATGGAATGTGGCTAGTGTGACCATGGAACGGTTAGATAATTCAAATAGCCACATTTGGCTAGTGGTCTCAAATGGGACAGGGGATCCATCCCTAGAGCAGACTCAAATGTTTCTCCTCACTCCACCAATTGCGCTTGTCCAAATTCAACACATCTTTTCAGGACTGTTCAACAGTGACCTATTTTATAAAACTTTTATTCATCCTCCCAATCCAATATCACCTTTCTAAACACAACTGTGTATGTACCTTTTGTCCTTACTGCCTCATAGTTTAATAATCTCTCCTACCATACATTTTGATGCCATTTCTCAAGGATAGGTGCTGTGTCCCCCCAGGGCACTGTTATGTCCACAAGAAATATTTGAGGAACTAAATGGAACTTTAGATTTATATGGGGAAGGGATATACCTTGTTGTTGCTATTTTTCGTTTCAATAAATGCTTATTGGAAAAACACTGACACTTTGCCATACTTGTTTTCACACTATCTTTTAGGAAACAAATTTAGGAAAAGCCCTATTATTTCCCTCTCTTTGCTTATCTCTTAATACTGAGAATGAAGTATGAGGCAAATATCATTAAAGTTTCTCCTTTTGAGGATAGGAAATGCGGTAACAGTTCTTGTCATCTTTCTACAGAGGCACACAAGGCTGCACATGTAGGAAGACCTTAGTCAATATTTCCTGCATGATAAAGAAAGGATAAAGAAGAATTCTCTCACTCTCAGATTATGTTTGCAGTCCCTGCATCCACACATGTGTTCTCATTGGTATGCAATACTAGAAAAAATCTCTTCCAGAATAGTTACATAAGATTCTACTAACAAACATACTATTAGGTATCTTTAACATAATGATAGCAACACAACTATAAACCTTTGTCAAAACTCATAGAAATATATGCTTTAGGTGGTGAGATTTACAGTATATAATTTTTAGAGGAGAATAAAAATAAAATACACTTGAGTCTGACCTGGTGGCTTTTAAGTAGCTATTTAATATTTGGGCACTGGATCTCCATATCCTACCTAATGCTAACCCTATTCAGTAATGTGCTTTCATGGTGCTGTGTAACAACAAATTGGCTTTGGGGTAAGATTGAGATAAATTGAGACAGCTGAACTATTATTAAAAGAGCATGAGGATTTGTAATCAAAAGATCATATTCCAAACCAAAATTTTCCATTTACTAACTACATGAGGAAACTGAGGCACAGAAAGATTAAGTAATTTGTCAAAGCTTATGCAGCAATTAAAGTAGCAGTTGGCCATAGAATGTTTTCCATAATTTGGGTAACTCATTGTATTAGCACGGCGTAATCCAGAGACTGGATTTAAGGAGCATATATTTGCTCTTGTCATCTTATCATTTCTGAACCTGTGCTTTCTTCTGCAAGAGAAAGCAATATTACTTACTTTGCACCTCATAGGAAAGGCTTCTGTCAAGGTCAAATGGGATGATAATATGGAAGTGCAATTATTCACTCAATGGTCATGGTTGGTGTTGAAAGCTAACGCTGGTGTGCCCTTCATGTGAGTAGAAAAGGCCCCGACCCAAGTATACCTCATTTCCTGACAAGAGGCCTTCCTCACTTGTTCTTTCATATTAAGTAATCATGGTCACCGTAGGGTCAATCAAGGAATAGAAAACAATAAAGCTTCCTGACACCTAATTATACAACAGAGCCCTTTGGGCTATTTTTATCTTTGTAAAAATTGTGGGGGGAAAAGAAGTAAGGAAAGAACAGAGGAGAAAAAAAGGAACTGGGAGGGCTACAGGTGAATCTCCCAGAGCTCACAGTGAAGAAACAATGAATTCAACTAAAAACCATCCCTTGTTTCTGGTCTCTTCTCTTCTACTCAGTCAGACTTTGTCAGAGTGAGAACACTCTGGCTGCTGGATTTATTCTGAATATAGAACTTTTTTTAAAAAAGAAAAATTTTACCTTGAGATTAATTTATCGTGCCTGGAAATCTACACATGGTGTATGTACAATTTTTGTTATTGCTATTTTTGTTGTTGAATATATACACAACAAAATACCCCACTACCACACCGACACTGCATTCTTCATATTATGCAGTCATTATCATCCTCTTTTTCTGCTTTAGTCCTCCCTTCCTGATATAGACTCTTTCGTCTCTAAGTTTCCTATCTAGTCAATCGCTGTTGTTATTGACAGTTGATCCTGGATAGGATGTGTTAAAAGAGCACAAAACTCCAGGAAGACATCCTTACCTAGTTAAGCTAAAATACGTGAGATTTTTTAAACAGGGTTAAATCATTCTATTTAATACTGCTTTCAATACTTTATACCCATTCATTTAAGTTATGAATAATTACAGCACAACAGGATCACACGCACTTAAGTGCGTCACATGCCTATGCACTGAAGTTCAGCAGTATATGAATACCAGTATTATGCTCAAACAGAACTCATATAAGTTTGACTACAGAGCAAACATTAGTGAACATTCTCTTTCACCAGCATACCATATTGATTAATTTCATTCCCATAAAAGCAATTATTTAGATGAATAAAAGTCAGATGCTTTAAGGAGTACAGAATACATGGAGATGTGGAAGAAATGAAATTGATTATATCAAAATTGTAGAGCAAGTAAATACATTGCTCACAAGACTCCTGTTCACGCATGTGTGTGAGTGACTCCAAACAAAGCACTTTTTAAACCGATTTCTGACATGAGAAGTTAGCTGCAAACAAGTTTTCTTAGTACAAGCACACTTGTTTTAGTCTTTAGAATCCCTTCACAAAGGTCCAATTAAGACAGTGGCTTCAAGGTGCTTGGCACAATATATGTATGTATGTATGGATTGTGTGGCAGTCGTGTGCTTATGTTAATTTTATGATTGAAATGTAGGGGTGGAGTCTAGCCTGTTAATCTGGAGATAGCCATTGAGTAGTCAATGAGGCCTCCGTGTGGGCATGGCTTTCTCCTGAGACTTCTGGGAAATCTCACGATATTTCCCCTCATGCAGCTGAGAAGCTATCTTCCTGAGTTGTTAGGAGTTAGTCTAAGAGATGATGAATCATGGACAAGACAAGATAGCAGGGTCCGAGAAGCTGGAAGAGCTGGCAGAGAGACCACACAGCTTTGCCTTGATGGAGCCAGACCTCTGAAGCTGAGGCAGCCGCATGGAGATCTCTGCCAGTGATGAGTTGCTTCTGCCACCACTGGATGCTGTTGATGGACCCTGATCCCTGGAAGTGAGGAGATATGTGGAGACCTCTGCCAGTGCTGGGATTCTGCACCCACTGACCTGTGACTTCGTGAGTCAGAAGGAGACTTTATAGACTGATTTCGGGCATATGGGTTAATATCGGACTTATGACTTTGAACTGGACTGGGCTAGGATGTTTTTCAATGTCCTGGTCCTCTTGTATATACACCTTTTCCTTATATCCATATGCGTGTCTATGAAATTTGTTCCTCTAGCCTACCTGGACTAAGACAGATTGTGATAAATGATGTATGAACCCCAAGTAAAATGATTTTAAAAATAAATGAATACAATGTGATCTGGTAGGAATTAATGCATAACAATGTCTACAAATTTCAAGATTTGTCTTATGTAGACGCTTTTTCTCAACACCTGGGGCCAGCTCCTGAAGATGTTTAAGAAGAGAATATTTGATATTGTGCTGCCACCATTTAAAGTAACTGAAGTGTATCTGTATTTTATTATTTGTATAAGTTTGGATCTGATAAAAAAAACATCATATCATTCCAAAACAAACAAACAAACAGTGGTTTCAGAGGGAATATGCTGGGGCAGTTACGTTCAAGGTTAAGGATCAGTTCAGAAGGTGTGGTAACTGGTTTGGGACGGTTCCTAGGGGTACTCTTGATCGATTGCTTAAAGGGCCAGGGCATTTATAAAGAATGTCAAGGGCTGAGCCCCGGTGGCATAGGGGTTGTGCGCACGACTGCGGCCCACTGGGATGGAGGTTCAATTCCAGCAGTGGGGCTGGGTCTCCTACTCCCACCACCAGAGAGCAGTGATGCCCGAAAAAAAAAAAAAAAGAATGTCAAGACATTGAAAACTGCACTGGAGAGGAAAAGGCCAGGGCCATTGGGTGGAGGATTCTTTTTCTCATCACAACATTGCTTCCCTTCATTCTCTGAGTGTAGCCACAGTGCTCCTATAAGAATTTGTTTGGGAAACTCTACCCTACCTCCCGTTACTGCACTTGTTGGGCCTCTTCAGACTTCTTTCTGTTCCCTGCACTCAAAGAACATTTAAAAGAAGCATGAGTTAAGTCCTTTGAGGATGTCAACTGCCATTTTGCTGTGATGTAAGCAAAAGAATATAGGGTTCTTTGGAGAAATTGCTTATGTTTGCATTCCATTTGGGAGAAAGACTCAGCTGAACTTACCTAGTCTCTCAGGGAGCTGAGAACTATCTGTTAAGTCCGTGTTCAAGGAAAGAAAATGGGTGGGGAGATAGTATTGTGTCTGCACAGGCTGACTGTGCGCTTTACCTCTGTGACTCATTAATTGTGAAGGATCCTGGAAGGTAGATATTATTAACCTCGCTTCATCGATCAGAAGGCAGAGATACAGAAAGTTTAAAGCAGCTGCTCGAGACAGAGTGAACATTCAGCTGTCCTGACTGCATGAGAAACAAAAAAGACATAAGTGAACAAGCAAAGAAATGTTTAAAAGAGCAAAAAAGCATGAATAAAAGAAGATAATAAGCTGGCTATTTGTTTATGAAAATGTCTGGCTTTGATAATAATGACAGTAAAATGGAAATTTAAGAAAAAATATTTTCACTTATAAAGATTCAATAGCAACAAAAATAGTAATATTCTACCCAGTGCTAGCAAGAGCAAGGTATAAAGAAAACACTGGCAGGAAACATACCAAAGTAACAATAATGGATAATTTATGATGCTGGATTCATTGGTGATATTTCTCTCTGATCTTTAAAAATGATTTCATTTTTAAAAAACATGATCACACATGTATACATACATAAAGACACACAACATAAATTCCAGACTGGTCACAGCCATCTGTTAGGTCCAAATCCAACAAGGGCTATGTCAATACAGGAGAACATAGAAGTTTACAGCATTGTGGAGACCTGCATAATCCTGAAAATGTCCATGTCTCCAAAACATACGTACATACACGCGTCCATGACTGAAAAAAATGAGGGTGACTGATTTCTGTGACTTGTCATCATGCTATGGTCATTCAGGAAACTTGAGTTTTTTAAATTCCTTTCCTTAAAAAAAAATTCTTTTGGAGATAAGCAAAGCTTAAAGAGGGAAGATTATCATGTGACCAAAAAAAGGTTTTATTGTGTGTTACCCTTTAGTAGTATCAACCACACAGCAAGTGGAATAAAGTCCCTTTTTTAAAGACCAGATTAGATTGTGATTGCATGAATTGTCTTAAAGGTCATTTGACCATGGGGATAGGGCAAATGTTCTAAAACTAATGTGGGGGTAATTGTATAATTCTCTGTGATATGATAGAATGAACTATTGAATTATGTGATCTGTATATTACTCAGGAATAAAACTACTGGAAAAAAATTCAAATCACTTGGAGTCAAGTCTGATAAATAAGGGTGGAGTAAAAATTATGATAAATAAGGGGGGTGAAGATTATGAGAAACTGGGTTGAGAAATCTTGGGTAGGGAGGGGCAGAAGAATGGAATGGTTTATATACATGTTTCCGACCATTTGGGGAAATCATTCTCAATACAGTTCCCAATTTAGGCATGAATTGTTTTAATATATTATATATGTTTAGGATATATATATATATATATATATATATATACTCACACACCCATGCAGATTCTAAATACTTCCATCCTCCCTCACTGTAGGATGTCAGAGGAAATAAATTCATGATGCTTATATTTAAAGATAAGTCATTTCTCAAAAATTTCAGATCATGCTCCTTTGGATGAATTTGAAAGATTGCATTAGCAGAATTCACAATGGACCTGTAAATACCAAGAGGGTTCTAACATAAGAGAGGGACCAAAGCCGATCTAGACCAGCTGGAGACAAGAGAAAGTGAAGAAAACAAAATAAGTGGAAGAAAACAGAAAGGGGGAAAAGAAGACACTGATTTGGACGACATGCCCTGCGTCAAAGCAGAGTTTTAGTGCTTAACTTTCAGGACCTCTTCACTCATCTAAATTCGAGTGTTGCCTTTTTGACTACACAGGGTTTGCCAAACAACAAGCCTCTAGGTTTAGCTGTGGCTAACGGCTATTCAAAGAAAACCGCTAGCCACAGCCCTTTGTGAAGCATGACCCGCTGGCCAGTACAGCAATGTGTTGATATTTTAAGGGAATATTTCCAAAGTGTAGCCCATAGTGAATCAATTCTGAAATGGTTGCTAGGTGGGTGCCAGTGACTCGTGGTGACAACAGAACTGACAAACCGCCCCGTCTCATGCCGTCCTTACAATTGTTTCAAGTTCATGGCTGTCTTGGTCATCTATTCTGAAATAGCATGATAAGGCCTTAGATGAGTGAAGACCCTGTGAAGGCTGGCACAAACTATAAAAATATTTATGGCAAGATGTATCATAATTTTTCCCATGGTTCTTAATATAATGCTCCAATAAGAGGAAAGAAATAATAGTGATGCTTGTTCATCCCCATTGACCCATCTTTTTTCTTTTTTCCTGCGCGCCAGATTGAGAGACCAATGTCTTTGGGATCACATTTGGAAGCACTGATTTAACATCACCTCTCTCTTGCAGCAGAAGTTTTTCTCTTTCATTATATGTGTACATTCCACATACATGTGTGCATACATATGTAAACACACAGTCATACACACATGTAAGCCCATGAGGACTAATCTGCTGTCATGTTTATTATGACTGATGACTCGGTGGTTATCACAGTAAAATTGCTCCACCGGATTTTTTTTTGTTGATGATTTCATTGGGGGCTCTCACAGCTCTTATAATATTCAATACCTCATTTGTATCAAGCATGTTTGTACACATGGTGCCATATTCATTTCCAAATATTTTCCACTTGAGCCCTTGGTATAAGCTCCTCTTTCTCCCTCCTTTTTTTTTTAATGAATCATTTTATTGGAGGCTCATACAACTCCCATCACGATCCATACATAGATCAATTGTATGCAGGCCACATTTGCACACTTGTTGCCATCATCATTCTCATAACATCCTCCCTCCACTTATGCCTCCACTACCAGTTCCCCATATTTCCCTGTCCCCCTTCCCCCTCCCCATCCCTCATGAACCCTTAATAATTTACCAATTGCTATTACTTTTTCATATTGTACACTGTCCAATGTGTCCCTTCACTCACTTCCCTATTGTCCATGCCTGAAAGACGAGGTTATATGTAGATCCCTGAAATTGGTTTCCCCTATCTACTCCACCATTCCTCCACCCTCCCAGTATCACCACTCCCACCACTAGTCCTGAGGGAACATCTATCCTAAATTCTCCATGTTTCCAACTCCAGTGTACATCCCCTGGTCTAGCAGGATTTATCTGATAGAATTGGGATCATGATTGGAAGAAGCATTTGAGATCTAGAGGAAAGTTGCATGTTCCATCATTACTACACTGTACCCTAACTAGCTCATCTCCTCCCTGCAACCCCTCTGTAAGGGGATGTCTCTTCACCTATTGATGGGTTTTGGGTCCCCAATATCTATTCTCCCTCATTTATAATTATATAATTTTAGTTCCTTGATGCCTGATACCGAATCCCTTCACTACCTTGTGGTCACACAGGCTGGTGGGCTTCTTCCATGTGGGCTTTGTTGCTTCTGAGCTGGATGGACCCTTGTTTACTCAAGCCTTTAAGACTCCAGATGCTATGTCTTTTGATAGCCAGGTACCATCAGCTTTCTTCATCACATTTGCTTATGCACACATTTGTCATCAGCGATCGTATCAAGAGAGTGAGCTCACTATGTTGTGATTTTTAGTTCTTGAAGCCTGATACTGATCTCTTTGAAACCTCGACTCCACAGGATTTTCAATGGTGTTTTTTTTTTTTCAAAATAGATCATCAAGCCTGTAGTCTAAGGCAGCAGTTCTCACCATGTGGGTCTCAACCCTTTTGGGGGTTGAATGACTCTTTCACATAAAGCGCATATTTCTGATGGTCTTAGGAAGCAAGACACCACTCCTCTATCTGTCTCCAGGCAGGGTTGCTCACATGCAGTTATGCCCACATACGAATATCTGGTGTGAAGACAGTTACCTATGCTATACTATGCTCCAAGACAACATTTCATTGATTTGTCATTAGAAATAAAGATTTCACAATATATAATGACATATTGTTTTTCTGATGCATCACAATGCTTGAATCATGTTCAATTTGTAGCAGTGAAAATACATCCTACATATCAGATATTTATATGATGATTTATAACAGTAGCAAAATGACAGTTATAAAATCACATTGGAAATAATCTCATGGTTGGGGGTCACCACAACATCAGGAATGGTAAGAAATTGAGGCATTAGGATGGTTGTGACCCACTGCTTAAGTCTAAGGCCTTGTGAGTGGACTCAACCAGCCAATCCTTCAGTTAGCAGCTGAGCAAGTTAATTGCTTGCACCACCTGGAAACTGCCTGTAATTGTAAGAGGGGAGGATGCAGTAGTTAAGAGGTCGACTGCAGCCAAGCAGTGGACATTTAGACACCTGGCTGTGGCTGGCTGTGGGTGCTAGGGCACGATGTTTCATTTTCTTCCAAGACCTTAAATCTTTACAGCCTCATCTTTTTCCAAAGTAGCAGATGGTAGATTTGAACCTCTGCCCAGGCCAACGCTTGACCCACAGGGCCACGAAAAAGCTCCTTCTACAGGACATCTTTATTTTGTGGGGATGTTTTGTTCTCAAGATTGTAAAAGATAGCCCCCCAAAATCAGTCCAAACTTTGTGATTAACTTGAGATGTTTCTATTTTTGTCTATCTTGAGGACATGACTATTTGAACCTTTCTTTTTCCTTTTTAGACTCTCATTCTCACCATGTTGCAATGATATAGTGGTAATTGATGTGTAATGGGTTGTTTGTTTGTTTGTTTCAATAGCACAGCAGCACTTCTGAAAATACCTCGCAGGAGGAGGGCTGGCAAACAAATGTAGAAAGTGCATGTGATTTGCATAAGATCATGTTACTTTCCTCTGGCTGAACCCTGATGGCGTAAAGGTTGAGGACGGGACTGCAGCCCACAGGATTGGCGGTTCAAATCCAGCGGCACCTCTCCAGGAGCAAGGCTGGGTAGCTCCCACAACCGCCAGAGGGCAATGATATCCCCCCCCCCCAAAAAAGGAACATGTTACTTTCCTCTTTGCTTCCTTCCCAGGGCTCCCAAGGTGACCAGCATGTGCCACCGAGGGAAAACTTAAATTTCCCATGCAGGAGCGGGGTACTAAGGCTGGTGTACTGCTTTATTGGTGGTGATGTGCTTTGATATATAGAACAACACATACAGCTCTTCCTATGCCATTTTCCTCATTACTCATTTTTTATTGATTTCAATCCCATATGGATTTATAACAGATAACAAGAAATTGATTCTGTATTAAGATTACCTGAGATTATCTCCTCCCTCTGCTGCTTATACAGGAAGTAACTGCATTCTGAGCCCAATCCTCCTACACAATCTTCAGAACTCTCACCCTGCCCAATACCCAACACCTGGAGGCGATTGTATTTTGTTGGTCTCAGGTCCCAGATGATGAGATTTCTCCCATCACAACCGATTTTGAGGAAACCTTGATCAAACTACCTTGTCTAGACTCTCTCCTGGTAGAAGGAGTTGAGGTAGATCATAAATGGCAATGGTTGAAATTCCAAGAAAATCACACCAACCCTCTGTGCTCACTAAAGTAAAATCTCACATGATCAAATTCACAGAAAAATGCTTCCAACATTTCTGTGGGAAGCCCAAACATATCCCCATCTTTTGCTTAATATTGCTACCAAAGAAATTACATCCCACCAGTGAAACAATAGATGTCATCACTGTCCATCAAAAAGAGCCAGAGTGCTTCTTATGCCACCGTGGAAATCGGTGCCCAGAAAACTTACCATCTAGACTGGATACAGATCTGTTTAGCCTTGTGAAAATGAGAAAGTCAGGGTTTGAGAATGTAATAGGTATTATATGGTAATAGGTATTAGGTATTATACAAGAATGATTTGCATATAGAATAACTGAGACCTAAGCAAAGCTTTATCTGGTCTTTGGGCAAACTACTGACATGACTGCTTCAGTAGTTAACTAGCAAGAATCAAAAATTTGTCCTGCCCAGAGGAGGGAGTCAGGCAAGTTATTGACACACAACTTTGAAATGACTCCACTTGACTCCGCTGCCCCTTGCTCAGACCTTCTTGATCTACCAAGCCCATACTCAGCATCTCTTGTCAAACTACATCCTTCTCCTCAAGCTTTCTGCACAGGGCTTTAAGGAGCCTGAGCAGTGTGGCTGGATGTTCCCCACCCACTGTTGTCTAGTCTAGTCTGGCTCCTAGCATCATGAGGGATTCTGAGGATTTCTGAGGCTGTAAATCTTAATGGGAGCTGAGAGCCTCATATTCCTCTCTGGAAACAGTGGAAGAGCTTAACCTCTGACCTTGTGATGAATAAGTCAAAGCTTAACCAGCACCACCATGATGACTAAGCACAAGGTCAGTAGGTTGAACCTATGTGCCACTCCAGAGAAGAGAGATGAGGCTAGCCCTCTCTGATTTCCACCAAAATACTTCTCACACAGACTGTGTGTACAGCGGACTCAAATGAGGAGTTGGACAGATGGTTGGAGTTAGTAATGCAGAAACATAACAAAGCATGATATCAGATTATCAGATCTCATTATTCTTAAAATCTTCTCAACTATTTGTGCTGCTTAGGGTCCTTCCCTCCCACCCCACCACCACCACCATAGTGCACACACACAAACACACACACATTCACACACACATCTCACTCTTTCAGAATCTGCTCACTTTATCAGAGCTGTGCAGCTGTCTTCAAGCTATGCTGAACTAAGTTCTAGTATCCCACCGCATAGCACCAAGCTCCCCCTTGCACTGGGTGACACCCTTCTCTTTACTCTCTACCAAGAGGAAACTAATAGTACATAAATATTTCTCATGAACTGTGCCACTCCTTTAGAGGATGGAAAAGACCAAGAACGCTTGGGTTTAAAATAATTTTTGTGTGTGTTTTGTTACCCTGCCAACAAGTCACTTCTGACTCACAGTGACCCCATAAGACAAAGCAGAACTGTAACCAAGCATTTATGAATCTTCCTAAGACCTGAAACCCTCATCTTTACCCAGAGGAGCAGCTGGTGGGTTTGCAGGACTGTGTGTTACCAATATTGCGCAACCACATTGCCCTATGGGTTCGGTGTTTCACTAATAACTACAAGGTTGATAGTTCAAACCCACTGGCCACTTCCAATTCCTAGGAGGAAAGATGAGGCTATCTGCTCCAGGAAAGATTCTGTCTCAGAAACCAGATACAAGGTTCTTATGAGTCAGAATCAACTTGTCGGCAAAGGGGTTTGACTTTGTGTGTATTATGCAATTTAAATACTTTATGCTGAAAAGCACGATCTTATATGTCAATGCCTTACTCCACCAATTCCCAAACTCTGTGCCAAGCCACCCCAGGTCACACAGGGGACTCAGAGTGCTGCATGATATTTTATACTTTTGAGGGGAACACAGACCCAGTGCAAAGGTGGGGTTCACATCTTAAACTACAATCTTTCTGATGATTTTCTGTCTCAACAGAGTTAGGGTTGTTTTTTAGAAGAAAATTATGGGTCAGTGATGAAACTAAATGCAAGGACTAATCAGTTTTGAGTGTCCAACCAGTGCACACTTCACACTAGTAATTGTGATTATTTGATAGTGAATAAAAAAAGTATTTTTTCAAGAATTAGTAAATTATCAAGGCACAAATGCACACAAATATATAAATGTTTACTATGGTTCTTTGGGCCTTATACTTAGTACATGAAACTCTTAATATTTCTTTGGACTGAGAGCACTGTGAAAAAGAATGCTAATTAAGTTTGGGCAACTCAAATACACATCCACACACATAAATGTGTGTGGATGTGTATAGAGTGGCTAACCTTGGATGGCTAATTACAAGGTCATCAGTTCGATTCCACCTGTTGCTCTTTGGGAGAAAATGAGGCTTTATACTCTAATAAATATTTATATCCTAGGAAAGCCACAGGGGCAGTTCTATTCTGTCCCACAGGGTCATTATGAATTGCAAACGGATTGCTTTGCATTCTATTTATGTGTGCGTGTATATACATTTCAACTGATATACACATACACATATATCAGTTTAAAATATGTTACATCTCTTAAAGCCCATCCTTAATATTTTGGGAAAATAATGACTAGAATAAATATCCAGGAAACAGTTGCTACTAAAAGCATAAATTAATTAAAACATGACAATAATTATTATCTCCTTTTTATATTAATATCTGAAAGACTTTAAAAAGTATAAATCAGGAAAGTCTCAGGAGAAAGTCACACCTCGATGAAAAATGCTGCTTGAGGATATAAAGTGTCAGTCAGCTAAATATTTCTCATTAATCAAAGGTTAATGAAACATCCTGTTTCAAGACGTTTTCTGAAAATTTACATGAAAACATACTGGCCATTCGTCTGCCTTGGTAAGTAGAATTTGTGAAGTCTAATTAAATCTTCTTTTGGTGATTAACTTAATAAGTGGTTCAATCATGTGCCCAGGGTTACAGCATAGGGAGCAATAGAGCCAGCATTTGAAACTAGCCATTCAGTCTATGACTAATGGTGGGTCCCTTCACCCTCAAGATCTTTCATCTAATCAGCCAGTTACTTCTGAACCACAGGTGTTAGAAGTATTAAACATTGTATTGCATACAGTCCAGGAAATCCATATCAGAATACTAGTTGAATTATGAAAAACAAATTGGACTAGAAATCAGAAACCTTACGTGGAATCCCAGCTTTGCCATCTCCTGGCATTTAAACTTTGTGATTTTATTATATTTCCTCAAATGTGGATGACTATAAGAATCAAATGAGAGAATGAGTTCAAGAGTCCTCTGCTAACTAGTGCGCATTAATATCATCCCCTCCTTTTCGAATCTGACTGTTACTCCTAGAACTACAGAAAGAAAAAAATAATTTAAGCTAGATTCCAATTATTTGACTGTCTATTCTGCATCATTGAGGCTCACATCCTTTCTCCTGCTGGGTTTTCTGGACCGTGGTTCCCCATTACCCTCAATGGCCATCATTAATCTTTGAAATTCTCATTTGTTAAGGAATAGTGACTCATTCCAAATTTTAAAAAGCAATCAGTAGAAAGTATAATTAGGTTGACCCAGAATTTCTGCTTCTATAATACACACCTAGAGAACCTTTCCAAAATGCTGTCTAGGGAGCACTAATTACATGACAAGGTATGAGAAGCGATCTATTTTTAGAAATTTTGCATATAATATTCTATCCTACAGAGTCAACGTCCACTGATATATTAATTTTTTTAAAATATTTGTTTAAATTGCTTGAAGTTTAAACCATAAAATTCATGATCAGAAAGGAGGATGATATTAAATTCCAAGCACCTGGTTTGCTGAGAGTTGGAAATGACAATGAAAGCCCAAAACTGATTTGCACAGTGCCCACATAAATTAAGCCTCCATTGAATTCCTTCTGATCATAAACCAAAATGTGGATAATCTTTCCCTTAGGCAGAGTACACAACAAAGTGGATCACCTCTACCCCACTGATCAGCCCTGGGAGGGTGGTCTCCATTAGAGACTTGGTGTGCCCAGTAATGGAGAACCAGGCTGGGGTTGCATAGCCATGCTTCATATCCTGACTGCCTTAGTTGGAAAGCCCTGGATCAATCTTGCAAACTCCTCTTCCTAACACACTGGACATGTTCCAATCATGGTCCCATTTTCACTGCTATAGTCCCACCTGTGATGTATTGATCTGTTGTCAATCATCTTTTATAACAGTTCCCTTTGCCCTTCCATGTCCTTTTTAAATCAAAAGCTTGGGATGTCAAAAAGACTTCATGCTATTGGTCTCCCTTATTTGGATGATTTGTCTTTGTCCTCCTTAAGATTTAATAAATATCCCATTTAATCTTTAAACTAAAAATAAAGATACATTGATTTGACTTGATATTTCTCAAAGCATTGACCCTCAAATCCTTTTCCTAAAACAGCTATGCTTAATAATATGAGCTCTGAAGTTAGGCTGCCTGATTCACATTTAAGGTCAACTGCTTAGCTAACTTAGCTAAAGGCTAGTTAACCTCCCTAAACCTATTTCTCTCGTCTATAGAACTAAAATTATACTAAAACTACTTCAAGGATCTGTGAGCATTAGATAAGAATCCATTATGTGAAAATCACATACTTAAGAAAATGAGCTTAAATTATTGTAAACATTCCTCAAAATTTGTGTTTATTGACTACAACAATCTCCAAAGACAACAAATAAGATCAGTTTATTCTGACCACTATTCAAATATGTGCACCAACCACTAATGCCACAAAGAAATTGAAGATCTTTACCAACTTCTGTAGGCTGAAATTGATCAAACATGCAATCAATTTGCATCTATAATTACTGATTATTGGAATGTGCATTTGAAACAAAGAAGGATTAACAGTTGGAAACATCACTTTGGTGAGAGTTATGATGCAGTAAATAACATGATAAAATTTTGTAAGACCCAAAATTTATTCACTAAAAATAACCTTTTCAACTTAAATTGCAATTACACATATGAAATTTATCAGATAGAATAACCAGAAATCACATTGACTACATCTGTGGAAAGATATAATGAAGAAGCAATGTCAGACTAAGGACAGGGGTTGACAGTGGAAATATCATTAATTTCACACAGACAAGTTCAAGTTTTAAGACATGTTAAAGTGGTATCAATATTCAGTTAAGCACAGCTGTTCTGTGAAAAAGGATTTGGGGTCAATGCTTTTTTAAAAAATTAAACATTTATTTTATTCAATAATTTAAAGGGAACATTTATTAAATCTTGAGTTCAAGTTTAAGTTGAAACTAGATAATAATAATAATAAATCAAGATCATTAGGGCCAGCATATGACTTTAAGAATATTTCACCTGATTTTAGAAACCATGTTAAGAATAGATTTATTGCATTGAACACTAATGAAAAAAAAACCCAGATGACTTGTGTAATGACATCAAGGACATCATACATTAAAAAAAACACACACAAGGTCAGTCAGAAGACAAGAAAAAAAATAATAAAGTGGATGCCAGAAGAGACTGAAATCTGTGGAGAAGCTGAACTTCTGAGAGAAATGATGGGGTAAAGGATTGAAAGGAAGATTTCAAAGGGAAATTTGGGTGGGGAGTATGTTAATGAAATTTGAAATATGCAAACAAGAGTGCTGTGAAAAACACAAAAGGAAAGATAACACTGACATTTCTCAAGCTGAAAGATTTGAAGGAAAAACTCCAAGACTTGAACTTCAATATTGAAGGATTCTATGGAGGAAATGTTGCATAGTATAGGAAGCCTCAAATGATATGGAGGGAATACAGACTCACTTCCAAAAATATATATAAGCATTCAATCTTAGAGGAAGTAGCAAATGATCAAGATCTAACGGTAGTAAAGAAGTGCAAGCTGCAGTGAAGACATAAGAAAAAACAAGTCTCTAAAAATTGACAAAATGTGAATTGAAAAACAAGTCTCTAAAAATTGACAAAATGTGAATTGCAGCAAATGAGCGTAGCACTGGATGCAATCCATGCCAAGAAATGTAGACTATTACTACTTGGCCAGTCAACCGGAAGGAGATTTATCTTTGTGCTCATTCCAAATAAAGTTGATCCCACAAAATATGGGAACTATTAGACAATATCGTTATCGTATATAAGGTAAATTTTACTGAAGATAATTCAAGCATATTTGTAGCAGTACATTGACAGGAAACTGCTAGAAATTTAAACTGGATTTGAGGATGTGGGGTATAATTTTTTATGTCAGATGGATCTTGACTGAAAGCACAGAAGATAAGAAAGATGCTGGACTGTATTTTATTGACCATGCAAAGGCATTTGACTGTGTGGACTATAATAAATTACAGGTAAAATGAAAATGAATGGGAATTCTGGAGCTCTTAATTGTGCTTACGTGGAACTATATAAAGACCCAGAGGTCATCATTTGAATGAAACAGAAAGATACCAATCAGACTAATTGCCATCTAATCAATTCCAACTCATTGTGACCCTATATGGACAGGGTAGAACTGCCCCTATGGGATTCTGAGATTGTGTGTGTGCTTGCTTTGTTTTTTGTGTGGGCATCACTGCCCCCTGGTGGGAGTAGGAAGCCCAGCCTTGCTCCTGGAGAGCTGCTGATAGATCTGAACCACCAACCCTGTGGGACACAGTTCCGCACTCAACCACTATGCCACTGGTAACTCTTTATAGGAATAGAAAGCCACATCTTTTTGCCAAGGAGCAGTTGGTAGTTTTGAACTGATGACTTTGAGGTTAGCAGCCCGACACATAAACACACTTCCCCAATGCCCCACAAAGTGTTACCAAGTGGTTTAAAATCAGGAGAGTTGTGCATCGTGATTGTATTCTTTCACAATAGTTATTTAATTTGCATGCTGAACAAATAATCTGAGAAAATGGACTATACGAAGAAGAATCCAGTATCAGGATTAAAGGAAAACTGATTAACAATTTGAGATATGTAGATGATGATTCTGCTTGCTTAAAGGAAAGAGGGCTTGAAGGAGTTATAGATGAAGATCAAAGACTACAGTCTTGGCCTGAGCCCTAGTGGCATAAGTGGTTGAGTGCGGGACTGCAAACTGAGGGCTTGGCAGTTCAAACCCAGCAGCAGCACTCAGGAGCAGCACTGGGTAGCGCCCACAACCACCAGAGGCAGTGATGCCCACCAAAAAGACAAACAAAAAAAAACTTTAAAAAAAAGACTACAGTATTCAGTATTTGCACCTCAACACAAAAAGACAAAAATCCTCACAGCTGGACCAATCAGCAACATCTCAAAAAAAAAAAAAAAACAGAGGAAAGACATAAGTTGAAGTTTCGTTTTACTTGGATGTGTCCCATGGATGTTTGTTTGTATGTTTATTCATTTATTTGGCCGATGGATGCAGAAGTCAAGAAATCAATGACACATTTGATTGCACAAATCTGCTACACAGGACATCTTCAAGGTGTTAAAAAAGCAAAGATGTCACTGTGAGAAGTAAGGTGCACCTAACCCATGGGACTGACAGATGAACAAGCAAATCTGTCTCGGATGAAGTACAAGAATGCCTCTTAGAAGCCAGAACGGTCATACTTTGTCGCCCATCTGACTTGTTAATGCTAGGGTCAATGAAAAAAAGAAGAATCTCAATTAGATTGGTTGACACAATGGTTGCCACACTAGTCTCAAGTATGACAGCAATTGTTAGGATGGCTCTGGCAAGGGCGGTATTCCATTCTGCTGTGCCTGAGCAACAAGAAAAGACTCTCAGACAGAAGTACAAAAATGAATGCATAACGAACCCCTAGATATATAGAAGGTGCTACAGAGAACACAACATTTATTATAGGTCTTCCATGTTGTATGCATCTGGGAGCAAAGGGGAGGAAATTTGCAATCCTGTTAGGAATTTCCATTCTAGGATTAAGGCCCAGGCAGGATGTGGAGAGATGATGAAGTCTACGTATCTGGAGACACAGAGATGGCCCACGACAAAATAACAAGGAGTGCTGACTCATTCTGCTTTTCCTCCCTCAATCAGTTCCAACAAGTGTCTCCCTGCCTCATTAGTCTAGCCCATTTCCTCAGATCACAAAGATAAAAAAGTATCCTGAGCAGTTCCCGACCCCAAAGACAGAGAAATCATGTTCCTTTCCTTGGAAAGAGAAAGGGTAGAATCAGAAAAAAATATCAATGGGCTTGTTTCTAAAATATGAATTTAGGTGAAATCATAAAAGAGAATTATACTGAGTAAATACAGCAGGTTTCACTTAAGTTAGAGAGTTAGAAATTTCCTTATTAAGTAATTTAACATTGCCATTATCCATACATTTGTGCAATTATCACTTTCCTGCATAGCAAAGTATTTTCCAAGCTCCTGGAAAACTTTAATTACCTAAATACAATCAATAAATCACCTTCTACCTAATGGGAAAATATATTTGCCTCAATAGTAATGTACACTTGGAAAGCAAATAACAAACTTTAAACTCTAAGGAACCAATAGGGGTTTTTTTTCTGAAGGGAATGAAGTGTTATATTTCTTACAATTACCTTGGCCAAATATTCGTCTATGATTAAACTGCTGCTTCAATGTGTTAGTGACACAATTTATACCTGGTTAAGGTTGTAAGGCTCATCTAGAAAGCTTTATGTAATGTAACTTTACATAAGTAGACTGACTGGGGTATTTTTCCTTTTTTATAATAAAATGTTTATCTTTCCTGAAAGCAATGATGAGCATTTGATTCTTTTGTGCATGTCTCTCTGAGAATGATTTATCAATGTCAATGATATCTAGAAACTTGAGAGCAATTAATGTTGCTTTATGTAAAGCTAATATAGCAGCCCCACTGAAGGTATCTGGGGGTAGGCCAGGGGGAGCACTACTTTGTTCATGTTAAGATCACGTCCTTTGCAAAATGGATGGATGGATAGATAGATGGATTGTGATAAAAGTTGTATGAGTCAACAATAAAATGATTTAAAACAAACAAAAAAAAGAGTATGTCCTTTGTGACTTAAAAACTCAAACAAGTCAACCTCAAGAGAGCTATTCATTGTTTGTTTGTTTTTTGTGGGCAAATTGGAGAGGCAGTATGGAGCATGCAATCCACCCTCCACCCCCAGTCCAACTGTTAAATTTATACAAAATTGCCCCAGCAGAGTTGCAAAGTCATAGAATCCTGACAATTTCACTTCTCCTCATCTCTTGCTGCATGCAAGAGTTGTGTAAAGTTTTATTTGAGTTTGGATGTTATAGTAATTTAAATGATACATGCCTGTGTGGTTATGAGTATTAGAATACAGGGGAAATCTGTGAGCACTTGATTTACTGGGTCTCTTACGTCTTCAATCTTTGATAAGATTCAGTCTTAACCACTTTCCTTTCACTTTCCTCCACAGCCATGAAGTCTACTCTGAATCAGAGGGATGCTTTGAGGACAGGGTAGAACTGCCCTTATGGAGTTTCCAAAACTAACTCTTTGGAAAAATAATTTTATCAGCAAACAATTCGCACATCACAAAATGTAATCATTCAGTTTCTTAAGAATTGTGCAACTAACTGGAAACGTGGGGAATCCAGGTCAGATGATCCCTTTAGGACCAGTGGGGAGAGTGGCAATACCTGGAGGATGGAGGGAAGATGGAGTAGAAAGGGGGGACCAATGATAAGGATCTACATGTAACCTCCTCCCTGAGGTACAGACAACAGGAAAGTGGGTGAAGGGAGACATCGAACAGTGTTTGATATTACAAAGCAATAATAATTTATGAATTATCAAGAATTCATGAGGGAGTGGGGAGCGGAGAGGGAGTGGAAAAAGGAGGAGGAGCCAATACCAAGGACTTAAGCAGAAAGAAAATGTTTTGCTAATGATGATGGCATCAAAGGTACAAGTGTGCTTTGCATAGAACAGATGTATGTACAGATTGTGCTGAGTTGTGTGAGCCCCCGATAAAATGATTTTTTAAAAGAATTGTGCGACCATCACCAGTCAATTTTAGAACCGTTTCTTCTTTCTCATACTCATTGTTGTTAGCTCCCTATTCCCCCTCTACTTCCCTGACATGCTCCTAGGTAATTATTAATCCAGTTATTCTGTATATAATCGCCTATCCTGGATTTCATATACATAAAATCATATAAAACACAAATGCAAAATAATAATATTAATGCAAAACCAAACAGAAAATCTCAATAGAAAGAAAATATTTAAAAATGGAATCAACTTTAAAATGGGTCAAAGAGAGATCAAATGATCAGGTGTTACATTTTTACCTAATTACATCTGCCATAGTTGACTTTACAGTGTTCTGTCTGATAACAAGGGTATTCACATCCTTGGATTATGGTCAGAGAGCATTCAGTGGAGGCTTAATCCATGTGGGGCCCCTTAAAATGAATTTCGGGTTCCCATTGTCTTCCATAGCCTTCTACAAACCAGATATTCCAAATTTTAGCTCAGAGCCATTCCCTCCTGCAGATATGTATTTTATTATTTGCAACCCTTGTATCACACAAGCTGGTGTCTTTCTTCCATGTGCACTTAGTTCATGCCTCACTTCTGTGGCTACTTGTTTGAAAATAAGCCTTTAAGACCCAGACACTTAAAAAAAAAGACCCAGACACTATTCTATCTGATAGCCAGGCATCATCTGATTTCTTTCCCATGCTTTGACCTAACACTCACATCTTCAGTGATCTCTTCTTGAGGGTGAGCATTGAACAGCATCACATCTTTAGAACTAATTGTTCTTAGATTGGGGCTAGAATTAAATGCAAGTCCCATATATGCGTGTATATTCTGATTCGCTTTGACACAGGTTGGGCTATAATCCACAAGATTCATTTTAGAGGCATCATTATTGTTTTTAGCTAGAGAATATTATAAATTATCCCCCTGGGACATAAGGTAATTCTGTTGTTCAGTGACATTTAGCCAATGGTATAGAATTTAAACCATAGTCCAGAAAAGGAAATTAGACATACCAAATTAGATATGCCAGCTATTTTGGCTGCAATACATCAATTGTTGATTTATGAGATCAAACTCTTAAGTGAGGGGACATTATTTACATGAACAATGGAGAGTGGTGATAGGGCCCAAGTTCAGTAGCCCTCATTCAGAGGCAAGACCATTTCTAGCAGACTAATAACTAAGACTGTTAACTCAGAAGAATAGAAGGCCTTACCTTTCTCCTGTGAAATAGCAGGTGGGTTCAAACTTCTGACCTTGTGAACCTTGCAGCGCAACTCATAAACCATAATACCACCAGAGTTCTGCATCACTCATTGTAGTGGAGAATCTTTTTATTTTCCACTTTTGACAGGTTTCTGACTTAGACTGGTTCTAGGTTTCACTGATTATACTATATATGATTTAATTCTGAATGTCATACTTTGATAATTCTCTAAATCTTGAAACTTGGCTATTGTAAAACATCTGCAGAAAAGAAACCAGTTCTTTCAACAGAGTCTGTCTAACAGTCTAGTCTCTAAAATGTGAGGAAGAGGGTAGGAAAGAGGGCTAAAGCATGTCTCCTAAGAGGAAGGGAGGGAGGGTACAAAATGACCGTAGTAAGAGGTCAATTTTCATGTAAGCAGGAGGTCAAGTTGGAAGAGATTACCAGGTATGGAAACCAGATGTAGCTTCATTGTTTTTGTCTGGGAGTTTGATGCTGCACGCGATGCATCCCAGAAACCCATTGATGCTGCTGTTCTTGTTGGTGCCAACTCACACAGGTGCCCTCTTCATAACAGAATGAAACACCGGCCAATCCTGATGGCTTTTCTGTTTGAATTGTAATCACTGTGTCCATCCATCTCCTCTAGGATTTTACTCTCTTTCACTGCCCCTCTATTTACGGCGCACGATGTCCTTCTCCAGGAACTGGTCTCTGGCAACATGTCCCAAGAATATTGGTTCCCATTCCATTTTCATTCGGGGGGGGGGGGGGGGGGGGGAAGCAGGGTCTCATAACATTCCTCTGAGCATAGAAGAAAGTGGACTTTTTGATGTGCACTTTTGCCAAGGCAGGAGGAATATCAACAATATCTCCACCAAAACTGCTATGCTTAATTTCTTCCTTTTTCCATTTTTGGATTTTTGTGCTAGGAAGCCATTGCTTGTACTTTAGTAACTTTAAAAGTACAATTAGGGTGAAGAAAATTTGGCCCCATTCAAAAATCAAATCAGGAGGGGATTTCCAAAAATTATTAAGAAAAAAATGGAGTCAAAAGATAATACCAGGCAGAGCCCTGGTGGCCTAATGGTTGTGTGTAGTACTGTGGCCCACAAGGTTGACAGTTCAAATCCAGCAATAGCTCTCCAGGAGCCAGGCTGGGCCTCCTAATCCCACCAGGGCAGTGATGCCACAAAAAAAAAAAAGATAACACCATTTCCCACGGAACTTTTTGGAGTCCCCTTGTCTATTAACCTATATATAAGTTGGAATTCTTTGACACATGAGCAAATATATCAGTAAAAGGATCAAGACACTCAAACAACATGAAGGATTCTAGTGGCTCTGTGTCATCGCAGCATCTTCATAGAGAATACTTCTGAATATTAACTTATATGAGCAGCTCCTAAGCAGACCCATGCTAGTGTGTGGTAGAGAAGGCTGGCGGCCAGAGGACTGGAAGCCAAATAATCCTTCCCTGGCAGTGACATCTGATGGGAGGTTGGCCTTCCTCCGAGACTCTTGGCCAACATCACTGTTGTCTACAGAGGCGGTTGTATCTGTTCAAGAGTGCAACCACTGTGTGTGTGTGTGTGTTTGGATAAGCTATTAAATCTGGGCCAACGTTTTCCATGGTGTTTGTGCACCTGTTGGCAGAGTACTAACTTTGACTCCTCCCATCTTCACTGGCCATCAAATTTTATCTTTATTGCACCCATATTGCACATAAATGGTGATGCATTGAGGGGGGAAACATTTTTATTATTTTTCTTATTAAGTCCAACAAAACATAGAGGTATGAAAGCCGTATTCTGGTGGTAAACAGATTGGTTTTCGTGCCATAAGTTGTGAATAATGTGAAAATTCCAATAACAGTACAAAAGTGTTCTTGATCTTTGCAAGGTTACAGTGGCAGTTATTTACCGCAGTTATAGATCACAGTTATTTATGAGGCCATTAGAAATTACTTAAGTCATGATAAATATAATGCCATTGAAAAATGAAATTCAGGTTACTCTTTGAAATTTTCCAAAATTCCAGGTTTTACAGAAAGTAAGCACTACAATATCACACCAGAAATTACAACATGCCTAACCAACAGACTTGTCAAAGCCCTACCTTATCATACTGAATACAATCTCTCAATCCTTCCAGATGCAGCTACTCTGAAGTTATTCACTTTGGAATATTCCTACTCTAGTTCAACCTAACCAGCATTTGTTAAATTGCTCCTTTATAGAAAATGCTGAGGAATACAGTTAGATAATTTTTCTGCACCAAATAATTTCTTTCGTTGCTCTTTTTGATGAAGGAAATTGGGAACAGACTTGTAAATAAGTAATAAAGCCCATGAAAAGATCAATAAAAGCTAAATGTAGATTTGATGCATCATTTTACAAATCCCAGAGATGTGGCAAGAAGGAAATTAACCACATTTGCTTGTGGTAGGTATATTTACAGGTAGGTATATTTCAGTTGAACTTGGTAATTTTAACTCTGAAAGGATTCATAGAGTTCATGAAATCTAAAGTCTCTTTTCTAGCTTTTTTTGGGAAGGGGCATCTCTGCCTTCTGGTGGTGGGAGTAGGAGGCCCAGCCTTTGCTCCTATGGAGCTGAAATTGAACCTCCATTTCAGTGGGCTGCAGTCCTGTACACAACCACTACGCCACCGGGCTCAGCCCCTCTTTTCTAGCTTTTATTAAGAAAACTGGTGGCCAAAGAAGAATGTGTTGATCATGAAACCAAAACAAAACTAACTCATTATCATCAATTCCATTTCAGCTCATAGTCAACCCAAGTGTTACAGAGAACTTCTCCACAGGGTAGTTTGGGTTTTACTATTTTTATGGAAGTTGATTACTATTCCTTTTTTCCATGGCCCTATTGGGTGCAGTCCAGCTGTCAACTTTTAGGCTAATAAAGCAGCCAAAACCAAATCCACCAGCATCACATCGATTACAACTCATTGTGACCTTATATCTGGTTTTGAGAAATAACATTTGCCTGAGTCCCAGTGGCATAGTGGTTGAGTGCGGGACTGCAGCTGACTGGAGTGGCAGTTCAAATCCAGCAGCAGCTCTCCAGGAGCAAGACTGGGGCTCCCACTCCCACCAGAGGGTAGTGATGTCCCCCCCAAAAAAAGAGATATAATCTTTATAGGAACAGATAGATTCAACCTTCTTTTGCAGAGAGGCTGGAAGGTTTGAACTGACAACCCTTTTTGGTTGCTCCCTAGCATCTAACTCACAGTGTCATATGGGCTCCTTTTCAGGCTAATAGTCAAGTGCTTAATTGCTTGTGTCATTCAGGGACTTGTATAGTCAAGCACAACCTGTTTGTACTATCTGAAGACCATGAGTTGATCAAAGCTGTTAAGAAACTACTATCCAGACAATGATCTATTATATTATCACTACTATGCATTGTGAGTCTAGAATTTTGACATAATTATAGTACAATTTTCATGGAATTCTTTTTAGATATTGTGGCATACAGATTGTTGGGTCAGTTTATGTGGGTTCTTTCCTAAATCATCTATTCTTGACTACGCTGATGTCCAGCCCCTTTGTTGTGAAATATCCAAGAGATACTTGCACCTAGAACAAATTCGGGTTGAGTAAATAGGGGATCAGTTGACCAAGTATCAAGTCCTATTCAGCATAGTCAAGATCATAATTCTCTTTGCCTAATAATAAGGCTGTTCGAGACCCTTGCCTGTGGCCAGTGGCTTAATCTAACTAGTTATCCTGCAGTTGGTTTTTGACTCCCATTGTCCTCCATAGCCTTCTATCAATTGTTGTTCCTCATTTTACCTCTGATACTTTTCCCTTCGTCATATTTTGAATTTTGTTATTTTCATCACTGGAGCCCACAATCTGGTGTGCTTCTTCCAAGTGGACTCAACTGACCCCTAGCTTAGATGGCTGCTTGTCTGAATACACGTATTTAGAGCCCCAGACATTGCTCTAGCACTCTTATCTTCAGTGATGTGATGGAAAACTTTTTTATACAAAGAATAAAATGATAGATATTTTAGGGGCTTGTTTTGTTCTGATGTATGGTTTGCTGCAGCTACTCAGCTCTGCCACAACAGCACAAAAGCAGGCATGAAAAAATTTGGAAACAAATGACCGGTTATGTTCCCAGAGAGTTTTATGTGTAGACACAGTATGTTGAATTTCGTAAGTTTCACAAATCACAGAAACTTCTTCTTCGGTTATTCTTTTTTCAATCATTTACATTTATAGAAAGCAATGGACAGCCAAAGGCAAAAGGGTAGTTCCTCAAACAAATGGGAATAGCATTTCCATACAAGCCAGCAACACCTCTGCTGAGTATACAAAGAAGTCAGGGCCATAACAAAAGACATTTGTGCTCCTGTGTTCATCACAGCACCATTTGCAATAGCAAGAAGTTGAAAACAGTCAGAATGCCCATCAGTAGAAGAATGAAGAAACTTTCATATATAACATGGAATAATATGTATCACTATAAATCAATTTCATGCATGGAGGTGATTGATGATAAAAATACAAATATTATATGAGACCACTGCTATTAAGGATAAAAACCAAGACAAAGATTTGACTACCAAAAGGAATAGACTTTGGAAGTTCCAAAGGAAGGAGGGCAAGAATGGGAAGATAAAGCAACGGACCAGACGATTGATGGGAATTGACTTAGGTAAAAAGGAGAGAAACACGAGGTGTCAAAGAGAAATCAGAAGGGGCTAGGATAGAATATGAGGAAGAGATGGATGAGTGGTCTGAATTGTAGAATGTAGAAGGTCTGAAATGTAAACCTCTACCTACTTCACAATAGAAATTCATTTACTAAAAGAACAAAACAGTTCCATTGACTCTCAATCATATGTAATCTCCCGAAATCATTGAGCATTAAACACTTCTTTTTGGTTCAGTGACTGTGTGTTCCTTCCATCTTCTTTTGAGACTTCCAATGTCTTTCAAGGAGCCCTGGGAGTGCAGTGCTCATTCCTTAGACTGTTAATGGCAAGGCCAACAGTTCAAAACAGCAGCACTATTAGTTTTCAGGGTCATACAAAAAGAGGTGGCAATCCCAACTTATTGACGCATCCTGCTCAGGACTGAAAATCTCACAAATAGAGTCATCATCTGAAGCTAGACAATCCCTGTTGTCCTAGCCCCAAATCCTAGCGGCCAAACAGATTTTCTATATTGAGATTTCCCTGAGACAGATGACTATTTGTTTTAAAAAATAGAATCACACTGACTGGAGTGTGATTCTATATTATTTTGACCATGAAAAATTTTAATTAAAACTTTCTCAGAGCAAGGAATTCTGGAACATGTAGATGCAGAAGTTGACAGAAACTGATCAGACTGACCAGTTGGCCAATACCATCATCTGGAATATCAGTGCTCACATCAGACAGCTTTCCATTTATTCCATGTGATTGTTGACACTGAGAAATGATCAACCAATGAAGTCTCCTACAACCATGCCCTCAAATGCAATAAGAAGAATCAAAACATACATAGTCTATGTGCCAAGAGTGAGGAACCCTCTGGTCTCTTGATACCTGTTCACCATTTGGGCTGTTTCCACTGGGAAACAACCACAAACACCAGTCAACTCTTCCACCATCAGTTTATCTATCAGCCACACACTCAGTCTGGCCACCGCCACTGAGTTCATTTATCCCAGTGATCATAGGCAATTGAGCATACAATACTATTTATTGACAGAAGAGGAGTTGAAGAATAAATGAGATCATTCTCTTTTACTATTAAATACTTTTATTGGGGACTCTTACATCTCTTATCACAATCCATACATCCATCCATTGTGTCAAGGACATTTGTAGATATGTTGCCATCATCACTTTCAAAGCATTTTCTTACTACTTCAAACTTGATCCTCATTTCCCTCTCCCTCTTCAATTCTCCCTCTCTCATAAACCCTTGATAAATATAGATTATTTTTTAATATCTTTCATTATCTTATGTCATCCTTGACCCACTTTTCTATTGTTCATCCCTTGGGAGGTGGTTATATATTGATCATTGTGATCTATTTCTTCTTTCTCCTTCCACCTTCCCCTTATCCTCCTGGTATCTCTATTCTCATTGTTAGTCCGGAGGGGTTATAAGATGTTTCTTACTGCATTGGAATTATTAGATGTTTTTCTCCCCAATTAATTAACTACAAAAGTATTTTAATTATAATGCTTTAATTATCTAGTTCAGATAACTCCAAAGTTTTGAAGGTTGTAAACATTCATTTCAAAACAATCATTCTGTAATCAGAAGGAAATGTCTTTTGTATGAAATATTACTATAAAAGTTTTAGACCTTATGCTTTTATCCCCAGTTCTCAAAGTTGGATATATTTTAGATTACCAGGGGAATTTCTTAAGCATATCAATCAATGCCCAATCGCCTCCTCCAGTCTGAATCAGAATAATTAGTGTTAGATTCTGACATCTGCTTTGTTTTTTTTGTTTGTTTGTTTAAATTCTTCCAGGTTATTCCAAAGTGCTTTGGTGATTAACAAACCCTGATATACTTTATTATTAAGCATTAGGGTTTTTTTAAGTTTTGTAAATCAAACTTTAAAAATAAATTAAAAAGCGAATTAGAGATACGATTGAAAATAGCCACTGTGATTTAATTTTTTTTAATTGTGATTCTTTATAAAATTTACATCTACAATAGTCTTAAGCTCAGGACTCACTCACTGCCATGGAGTTGACTATGACAATTCATGGTGACTCTATAGGAGAGGGGAAACTGCCCCTGTGAGCTTCTGAGATTGTAACTCTTCACACAAGGGCTAAGTCCTGTCTCTCCCCTGGGGAGCAGCTGGTGGTTTCAAATTGCTGCCCTCTTGAGTGGCAGCCCAACACATCATCACCATGCCACCAGGGCTCCTAATCTCAGAATAGGGACCCCCGAAGCCCCTAGGATACTTGTGTTTTTATTTTGATCCATTATGAATACATATAATCCAATGAGTACATATTCTGTAATGTCCTAGAAACAGCCATTTATTAATTCTCAACCGTGCTTTGAAAACTAAAATAGGCACAGAAAGTATATCTGTCCTTTACTTTTCTAATTTTTATGTTTACATAAATATAAGACATTCTCAAAACGAATTTGCTCTGCTATTGTTTTTGTTATTTTTGCTGTGGGTTGGTCAGTTGTTCTCTCAGCTGCTCTGGGATAGGGGTTGTAAGCAACAAACACGAGTCAGCACTCCCTTCACCCTAGCACTTCTGGAGCTACAGAGGCCAAAATCACCTGCCTGTTTGTAGCCTCCAACTCCATCTTCTGTGCCTCTGCGAAGCATTTGCGTCAGTCAGAGACGTTACCTGGGGATAATTCAGGGAACTCACTACCTTGGAATCCCCTAACTTTTTCATAGCTGCCATTCAGGGATCAGTGGGCATAAAGTTGTTGTTCTCTGTGGTTGATTTATTTGTTATAGCTGGGTGTTTCACTTTGTTCTTTTGAGCCTGTTCCGGAAAACAGACATAACTGATGTGAAAACAACTCATCGTGAAGAATTAGAATTAATTTGATTATTTAAATTCGAAAGGGTTGTGTTAATAATAATTAATTGTTCATTAGGGGGCACTTTCTGTATCCGCCATCTGGTAGGTGCTTTGCAAACATCATCTCATTTAAATTCCACATAACTCGATCATGTAGGTTAAAAGTGCCCCCATTTTACAGTTGAGAAACAGAGATCAGGAAGATTAAGTGATTTACCCAAATTTGCACGGCAAGTGCCAAAGTTTTAAATTAAGACTTTATGCTCCAAAGTCCACAATTTTAAACATATATATACAACACAGAAACCACTAAAAGACTTTCCTTACTATAACATCAGAAAGATAAGGAACTAAAAATGAAAAAAAAAAGATGAACTAAGTTCTCTCTATCATTTGCACTTGCATATAACTTGAACCTCGGTTATTATAATCTGGCAGTTCAAATAGTTTAATCACTGAGCAATTGATCTGTTTTGTAGCTGATCAACTCAGTAGGAAAAAAATCAAGCTGGCTGTTGTGTTGAATGTCTGCCTCAGAAAAATGGTCTGTTCAGCTGAGGATTGAGACATAATACTAGAAGAACTCTCAACACCAGTGTTTCCTGGGAAAATATCTAGTGTGGGGGTTTGGAGGGCTGGGTGGGAATCAATAAAAAATTAATTGAGTATTACACACCCTAACTTTTATGTCTATGTTTTTATCATGAACATTCCTTAATAGATATTGTGCGTGCATGCAAATAGATATAATGAATATGTCTGTCGATGTATACAGACACACACATACACACACACACAAAGATTACTAGCAGGTGAGCATAAATTAAGCCAAGTGTGAATCCTGTTATTTTTCAAATCTTTTTCTTTCACACCTGGTAGATTTAAACCCCTACAGGTCATCTTGTCAAAATATAATTTTAGTGCTGAAATGAAATAACAGAACAGAAACAAACACAATCCATTAAAACTAACTGCCAATGTTGCCGGATAACTTTAGAAAAATAAAACATAAAAAAACGCAGTGTCTCAGGCAAAGAAATATCAATAACTTTAATGCGTGCGATTTGTTAACAGGAAGAAAACAAGCAAACTTGCTCTCCACTGACTGTCACTAATATTTATTCGTCCAGTGACTGTTAATCAAACCAAGTGTACAGTCCCGTGCAGCACCTGTCACAGGTGCTGATCATTAATCAGCTATTACAGCAGTTTATTCTACTGCTGACAACTTGCAATTGTCCACTGATTCAGCTAGTTTGTCAGGTGGGAATTATGGCATGGCGCATGTGACAAAACACATCACCCTTTTTTTTCTTCTTCTTCTTCTCTCTCCCTCTTTTTTTTTTTTTTTTTTTTTTTTGCATTTTCAGGCTTCTCTCTCCTGCTTTCTCCCCCTTTTTAGACAAACAATATCTGGGAACTCAGAAGTAATAAGGCGGAATGCATAATTAATTACCCAGCTTGCTCTAATTAGGGATGAATAAGTTGTGTCCCTCTCATCATCACCAATGTGGTGATGGGTAATACCAGTTTATGCTGTATTAACTGCAAATATGCAATCCTTCTGAGAGCACTTTTGTTGATGAATTTGATGAATGTGACAATAATTAGCACAGACAGATGAGAGCTAAATTACTACTGACAATGTAATGCTATCCTGCTCAAGGGCCTGGGAACGTGGCAGGAGAACATGGCAGAGACCTGGGCCTCGTTTCTAATTAATAGTCTTCCCCCCCCCTTTTTTTTTTCTTTTTTTTTTTTTTTTGCCAGTGGGGGGAAAAAGGAGTAACGGTAATTGTTTTCGTCAAAGGCTGCAGGGAGTTATCAGGGTAATAAAGTTAATTAGCAGAACAAACATCTTTTCACTGCCTTATGAGTCTGAGGAAAAGAGGGTAATTCAAACTGCAGAAAGATATGACTAGATGGGATGATAAAAAAAGAAATTGTACACAGGAGGCCAAGAGGGAAGGAAGATTGCTCCTCCAATTCTATGGCTGGATGCATGGAAACACATAGACAGTCTCGTCTTTCTATTCACCAAGTTACTCAAGTAAGAAACTTAACTGTAACGATATTGACTTTGGGAAATAAAGTTAGCTTAAACCAAATTCTGCTTTTGTTCTCCTCTGCCCCACACCACCCACAACAAATAGGCTTGTTCAGTTTCCTCGTTCTGTCCAGCGGCATGTTCTAAGACTTAATGCCTCAGGCACACAAGTAAACTCTAATATTTGTCAAAGACAACATTTCATTGTGTTATGGGCTTTGGAACTCTGTTTTGTCTCTGAATCTTTTAGGGAAATTAAGAAATTATTAAGAGATCTTGGCAAAGTCATTTTTGTTTATTTTCCTGTGTAGGCTAAGAAATTTAAAAGAAGAATTTGAAAATGTGTCTCATTTTATTCTCTTTTGTGATCTCTAAAGTCACCTTAGTGAAAAATACAATAAACAGTATTTCTACTGCAGCTTTTTAGGCAGGTAACTGGACAGCCAAAGGGGTGAGTAGTGTTGTCAGGCCAAGTTTTACACATTGCTTCATATAAGTCAAAACAATATCAATTGAAAATAATCCAGCAGACTTTCTGAAGCTTTTTCAGGTTCATTTTATCCATGTAAAGATCATCAGCAGTTGACCTCCTATAAAAATAGACACTTAGAAAAAAATTGTTCAATATTAAGTAACTAAACTGGTATGACAGTCTAATAATATCTTTTAAAACAACAAACATAGGAAGAAGTGCTCTGGTGATACGTAAATCTAAGCAAGGGTGAGATACCGTGCTGCACGATTATGGCCATTTTTTTCTGGTAGAGCTTCTTTTTTTAAAATCATTTTATTGGGGGCTCTTTAGCTCTAATAACAATACATCCATCCATTTGTCAAGCACATTTTTAATAGAAATTAACAAATGCTGGAGAAGCTGTGGAGAGATTGGAATCCTCATGTGCTGCTGGTGGGTCTGTAAATCACTGTGGAAAGTGATATGCTGCTATCTCAAACAATGGGGAGTGAAAACTCCACATAGTACAGCAATCCTTATGCTGAGTTTAGACCTTACGAAGCAAGCACCATGTCATAAACAGATGTATGCACACACATATTCAGTACAGTACTGAAACAGCAAGACATTTGAAGCAGCCTGAATGACTACCCATAGGAGAATGGATAAAGAAACTGATTCATACTCACATGGAATACTATGCAGCACTGAAAACAACGAGTCAACCGCAAAGCACCTGACAACATGGATGGATGTAGAGGACTTATACTAAGGGTAATGAGTCAGTTGCAAAAGGACAAATAAGTATTATATTTATGTTATAAGGTGAGGCAAGATAAATAATTCCATATCAAAGAGAATAGACATTGGAGATTACCAAAGTGAGGATAGCAGAGGAAGAAATATAAAGTAGGTGAAGAAAGGCTAGACAGAAGACTAGGGTTAACTTGGTTGAAATGAGAGGCAATAGTCTGAGAGGGAGATGAGAAATCAAGGCAGGAATGAAGGGTAAACTACTAGGGTGTTTGATTAATTGTTAATTCTATTTGATGCAAAGTTGATGATCTGAAATGTAACCCCCAAAGACATTCATCGAAACACGTTCACAACACATGGAATCCAGGAACAGGAATAGGAGTAGGAGAAAGTGGGGAAGAGGGAGGTAGGAAAGGGGAACTGATCACAACGATCAACACATAATCACACACACACATACCCGCTCCAGGGGAAGGAACAACAGAAATCGTGGGGGAAGGGAGAGGGAGCAGTCGGTGTAAGATATGAAAATTATACTTTATGATTTATCAAGGTGTGAGGGGGATGGAAGGTTGGGATAGCAAAGGCTCCATAGAAAGTAAATGTCTAGGCTGAGTCCCGGTGGCGTAGTGGTTGTGCGCAGGACTGCGGCCCACTGGGATGGAGGTTCAATTCCAGCTCCACAGGAGCAAAGGCTGGACCTCCTACTCCCACCACCAGAGGGCAGTGATGCCCAAAAAACAAACAACAACAAAAAGTAAATGTCTAGAAAAGAATGGCAACAGATGTACAAGTACATTTGATACAATTGATGTATAGATTATTGTAAGAGCTGAAGAGTCCCCAATAAAATGATCTTTTAATTAAAAAAACTAATAAAAGGAAAAATAGTCATGATAATGTCCAAAAGCAGTATGCATAGACTTTTGAATTTTTGTGGTCTATTTCAAATTTTTTGCCCACTTTTTCTGCCTTTCAAACAAATGGTTGTCATTGGGTGCCATTGAGTTGAGTGACCTATAAGACAGCATAGGACCCCCCCGCCCCCATAGGGTTTGATGAAAGCAGATTGCCAGACCCCGCTGGGTGGACTCAAGTCACTTAATTTGGGGTAAGTAGTCAAGCATTTAATCAGAGCTCCTTTAGAAAATTTATTAACTTCAAAATTCTACAGGTTTATCATGGCTTTAAATGTACTACATGCTCACATGTTATGAGGGCCAAGTTACACAGCCTCCATAGTGATTCCGCATTTGAATTTGACTGTAAGTTCAAAAAAGCCGAAATCAGAAAGCAGTGACTGCTACAACTTGTGCCAGGCTGGCTTTACAGCAGAGCATCTAACATGGATCAAAGTCCACTAAAAGTGACCAATATGTCCAATATGTCCAACTTCTCAGTTCTATGCAGGAAAAAAATTAGTCAACCTGCTCCCATAAAGAATTACAGGATCAGAAACTTCATCTAGGTTTGCTAAGGGTTGGAATCAATTGGATGGCATTGGGGTTCATTTGGGATGCTTGTCTCCAAAGGCAAGAACGATATCTTGGTGGAGAATGAAACCCAGGACCAATCATCAGAAAACCTGAGTGTTTTCTGGTTTCTGATACTAATATCTGTGTGATCTTAAGCAGGCCCCTGTCATGTCTCAGATTTTCAATTTGCTTACCTATGAAATTGGGTGCTTTGCCTGCCCACCTCATTGCATAGTTGTTACCACAAGCACAACCATATTTGAACATTGGAAACTAGCAATAAGTCTCAGAATATATTTCTACTATCATGAAATAGAAATATCACGAGAAATTATCTTGAAAAAACTCATCTAATTTTAATATAATTTCCATTTGTGAGTAATGAAAACCAGAGCTACACATTTTACTGAGAAGTTTTCATAAGAAAGGGGAGTGATCGTGCCCCAAGATGTGAATGCAACACACTGGCATCATGCAGGGAACCAGTAGAGAGGTCTGAGGGGCTGGGCCCAATCCCAACTATAAGGACAGCCTCTAACCAGAAGAATTTATTTTAGAGCAGGGATGTGAAACTGGTGACCCATGAGCTGCATGTGTCCCCTATGGTAATTTTTGTAGCCCACAATGCTCTGAAATAAAATTAAGATACAATAAATTATTATGAAGAAAATAGCATGTAGGGGAGATCAAGGCAATACCATACACACGATTCCCTCATTATATTTTATTTCAGAGCATCATGAGCCACAAAAAATCATGCAACCCATGGGTTTGGCCCTCTGCTTTAGAGGACAGCACTGACGCTATAGCTCAGGGAGAGGGCTATATCTGATCAGAGCACGCAGGAGCAAATGAAGGGGGAAGAAGAGAGCGTGGAGCACATCCAGGCCCATCAAGTCTTGAGGAAGATATCCCTGCTCGGAGCAGTAAATGCAGGATCAGATGGCCAGTCCCACTATGAGACCCCATCATATCCAGGCCAAACACTAAGGGTATGAAAGAGAACAGCAAGGGGAGCAGAGCAAGGAAGTACTGAGGGAGTACCGAAAATAGACTTTGGGGCTAAGGCCTGACACCCCATCAGACTTGACCAAAAACACTCTTGAAGGTCAACAAACATTCCTTGAACTATTAACAGGCTCTTCTTCCTTATGTCATTGGTTTGTTGTTGATTTCTTTCATGGCTTTGTTTTGTTCTATCTGGTTTCTGTGCATATTATTATCTCTGCAGGTCTATCTAGGTAAAATAAGCTGGATTCACAATCTGGAGGATAGAAAAACATGATAGACAGTTCCAGGGGGACATGGGAAGGGGAAACATGGGGGGAAAGAATTGGTGTTAACAAACCCAGGGACAAAGGAACGAGTCATTCAATATTGGTGGCAACCAATATTAGTAGGACTTGATTGAGCACAACGTAACTGAGAGGAATTATTGAAAGCAAAATGAAGGCTGAACATGATAGTGGGACAAGAGGAAAGTAAAAGTAAATAGAGGAAAGAACTAGGAGCAAAGGGCCCTTATAGAGGTCTAAATATAGGCATGCATATATGTATATTTATATACGATGAAGGGAAAATAAATCTCTGTGCATATATTTATAGGTTTAGTATTATGGTAGCAGATGGATATTGGGTCTCCACTCAAGTGCTCCCTCAATGCAAGAACACTTTGTTCTATTAAACTGGCATTCCTTAAAGCTCACCTTCCTGACAGGACCACTGGCGATAAAGAGGGTGCATAAGCAAATATGGTGAAGAAATCTGATGGTCCCTGGCTATCAAAAGATATCACATCTGGGGTCTTAAAGGTTTAAAGATAAACAAGAAGCGATCTAGCTCAGAAGCAACAAAGTCCACATGGAAGAAGAACACCAGCCTGTGTGATTACGAGGTGTCAATGGGATCGATATTAGGTAACAAAGATCAAAAAAATCATATCATTGTGAATAAGGGCGAGTGCAGAGTGGGGACCCAAAGCCCATCTGTAGGCAACTGGAAAAACCCTTATGGAAGGGTCACAGGGAGGAGATGAGCCAGTCAGGATGAAGTGTAGCAACAAGGAAACATACAATTTTCCTCTAGTTCTTAAATGTTTCCTCCCCTCCCCCCCCCCTCTCCATCTGTCATGATTCTAATTCTACCATGCAAATTCGGCTGATGCAAAGTATGTGCATTCGCAGAAGTATGAACTGGTAACACAGGGAATCCAGGATAGATGAACCCCTCAGGACCAGTGGTGAGAGTGGAGATATTGAGAGGGTGGAAGGAAGGTGGGACTGGACAGTGTAAGACATGACAAAGTATTAGCAATTTATAAACTATCAAGGACTCATGGTGGGGGGGGCGGTGAGGAACTGATATCAAGGGCTCACATAGAAAAATGTTTTGAGAATGATTATGGTAATAAATGTACAAATGTGGTTGACATGATGGATGGATGGATAGATGGATGGATGGATGGATGGATGGATGGATGGATGGATGGATGGATTTTGATAAGAGTTGTACAAACCCCCAATGAAATGATTTTTTAAAGGGGTGGATTGAAATCCTGGCTATACCCAAAGGTATATACACTGGTACAGATAAGAGCTGGAAGAACAGAGAATCCAGAACAGATCAAACCCTCAGGATCAATAATGAAAGTAGCAATAACAGGAGGGGAGTTGCAGTTTTGGATGAGCCCTGGTTGTGTGAGGGACTGCAACTCACAGGGTTGATGGTTCAAATCCAGCAGCAGATTTCCAGGAGCAAGGCTGGGCCTCCTACTCCCTTCAGGGCAGTGAGGTCACACACAAAAAAATAAAATTTAAAAAAATTTAAAAAGCAGGAGGGTAAGTGGAAGGGGGGTAGAGAAACTGATCACAATGATCTACATATAATCACCTCCCAGGAGGATGGACAACAGAAGAGTAGGTGAAGGGAGACATTGGACAGCATAAGACATGAAAAAATAATAACAATGAGGGAGGGAGGGGGAAAAGTTAGGAACTTATATGAAGAGCTCAAGGAGAAAGAAAAATGTTTCAAAAATGACAATGACAACAAAAGTACAAATGTGCTTGGCACAATGGATGGATGTGTGTATTATGATAAAAGCTGCATAAGCCCCCAATAAAATGTTTTTTTTAAAGAGAAAAGGGATTGGAATCTAACTTTACTTAGTGATATTGTGGATTTTATCTCCAAATTCATTTAGTACAACTCTGTCTAATGAATTATTTGAAAATATAATTTTTATTAGGAGAGAGGGAGTAATAGGAAGTGACTTTTGTTTCTTTGTTTTCTTTGGGAACAAACCAATGATTCTTGACCATTCTGGTCTTTTCCTATCTAGTCACTACCTCTTCATTGAACCGCAAGCTACTTCATTTTGAAAAAATAATGACGGTGTCAAATCAGCCTAACATTCTGATCACCAAGGATGACTGAAAATCAGAAGTTAAATGTGGAGTTTAGATCTAATGTGGACATTAGATCGAAAATTTTTATATTCAGGACCATGTCAAGAAATACTACCTCTTTTCTGCATGAGGACCAAGATGATACTCTCAAGTAAGTAGTAATTTCCAATACTAACTTATTGGGTGAGTAAAAATGTCTTACTGCATGGAATTTGTCAGTTAGTGTCACCTATCAGATACTATGAATAGATGGATGGATGGATGGATGGATGGATGGATGGATGGATGGATGGATGATCAATATTATTTTGAATTTTTGGAAAGTTTAATTCTCTCTTTTTCTTTCTCACCCTGAGCTCCTGTGATGGTTTGAGAGAATACTTTAACAAATTCTCAGTTCCAAAGGGTGGTGGGGCATTTTTGCTTCTGATCTAAGTGCAAAGGAGGGTTGGGCGGTTACATAATTATATGGAACGGAAAATAAATTATGTTTTTTTTAAGATTTTTGAATTACAAAATTATTTAAATGTTGTCTGTAATCGAAGTGCTATGTTACTATGTAATGAGATGACAATACTGCTTAATGACATTAGGAAACTGCATGCAAAAAAATATTTGTACACAAGGTGGTGATGTTAGCAACCAACTACAGTATTTTATTCTGAAAAAGCCAATATAAATAACAACAGATTATTTTCCCTGCATGATCTCCAAAGGGTATGTTCAGGTCTTCGTACAATCATATATCGTCTTATAGTGATAGCATGTAAGGACACAGAGCCACACAGAAAACCTGTAAGCACAAGTCAGATCAATAACGGGTTAAGAAGCCAAACATATACAAATCAGCAAAGAAGAATTTGTTGAGCCTAAAGAATAAAATTGGATTTCAGTGGGGGCTGAGCCCCGGTGGCATAAGTGGTTGAGGGCGGAACTGCAGCCCGCGGGCTTGGCGGTTCAAATCCAGTGGCGGCTCTCAGGAGCTGTACTGGGTAGCGCCCACGACCACCAGAGGCAGTGATGCCCACAAAAAAAAAAAATTGGATTTCTGTGCCGTAAGTTAGTGCATTCCGCACGAGATTACTAACCACAAGGTCAGCAGTTCAAAACCACCAGGTGCACCCTAGCAGAAAGGGGAGGATTTGTACTCCCATAAAAAAAATTTAGTTTCCCCTCAAGGCCAATAATGAGAGTACTCATACCAGGAGGGGAAGGGGAAGATGGGGGGAGAAAGGGGGAACTGATTACAGTGAACAATATGTAAAACCCCCTCCCAGGGGGATGGACAACAGAAAAGTGGGTGAAGGGAGACAGCAGTCGGTGTAAGACATGGGGAAAATGATCATTTATACATTATCAAGAGTTCATGAGGGAGGTAGGGAGGAGCAGAGGCTCAAGTAGAAAGAAAATGTTTTGAAAATGATGATGGAAACATTTGTACAAATGTGCTTGATACAATGAATGATGTATGGATGGATTGTGATAAGAGCTGTATGAGCCCCCAATAAAATGATTTTTTTTAAAATCATAATCTCAGAAACCAGGGCAGTTCAGCTCTGTCCACCCACCCTACTCCTCGGCATGCGTCACATGGACTTCCTGGCAGTGAGTTGGCTTTGGTTTTTTGAAGGAACAGGGGGAATCCCCAGGTGGCGCAAACAAAGCAGTCATCAGCTAACTGAAAGTCTAGCGATTCCATTGCACCAACAGGCTTCCCAGAAGAAAGACCTGGAGGTCTCCTTGTAAAACCCTACCATTGCAAGCCCTTTGGATCACACTTCTAGTCTGGCATGTGTGGGGTGGCCATGGGTATGAACTGACTGAGCAGCACCCTACCCCCAAGAATTCAAGGATCTCTATGTACTTCGATTTAGACACCTAAATCCAAAGACTTAAATTCGAATGTTTCATTGTTTATGAAGTGCTGCCTTGCAATCTTTCCCTGTCTTTCCCAGTAGATTTCCTTTTCTCAACCCTGACTAAAGCATCAGTTCTTTGAGGACACTGTTTTCTCTACTCATGTTCCTTCAAGACTTTAAGTTTATATTACTCAGGGAAATTATAAAGTTAAGTTGTGAGTGATGAGTCATAAGCTTTCTCATAGAATACTGGATTTGTTAACCATTGATGATAAAGTAAAGATCTATTAAATAACTGCCAACACCAAGGCCTGTTAACTTTTTGTAAACTGGTACATTAATGACTTCTTAGATGTAAGTCCTTAATCATTAATAATTAGCCCCACGTGTACTCCAAATCATCCCTTATTACAGGGAAGTGTGTTATTCTCAGATACTCTGGTTTTTTTGTTTGTTTGTTTGTTTGTTTTCTTTTTTAATGAATGATGGCATCAAGAATTCAGAATTGGTTGGCTACCATGTGGAAAGTTTGCAGGTCATGAATCAGAAAAGTGGGCAGAGGGATAAATTTTCTATCTTCAGATTCTTCCTGCAATATGAAAAGAGCAATCATTGCTATTTGCAAACTAGAAAATGCAATCTTGGTTCTTGAATGATTGGAGAATGAGTCAGAAACTTAAACCCAAAGACAAGTCATAAATAATGACAACAAATGTTTGTAAACCTTCCGCTTCCCTCTCCGATGTGTCTATGCGTTGTTTCTTCTTGATGTGCTGTCAGCCTCCTCTCACCTGGGAGTGGTGATATCTTATCAAAGCACAAACAGTTCCTCTTCACAACAGACAGATAATAGTGCCTTTCAATTTATCATACTGGAAGTCTAAAAGAACCATGGGAACGATTGGTCAGGTGACAGTTTGATGGACAGTTTGACAGCCCTTAGGGCATCATGGGAAATGGTTGTCACCTGATTTTCAGAGCGACCAGGGAGATAACCTTCAGAATGATGAGGAAAACAAAAATCTGAATATTTGTTTAAAATCCAGTGGCAGCATCAATGTTCACTTAAGTGATAATAGGTATGAATTTAGATGACTCAAAATGTTATTACCGAACCTGAGAGGTTTTCCCAACTCCTGAAATGCCCTTCCTCTCTTCAGATGCCTTTCACATTTGTATTCAAATGTCAGTTGAAGAAAATATCTGCATAGTATAAGGCTATTGATTCTAAACACACAATAAGGAATATTCAGTATTTGACCACACAGTGAATACATTAGCTGATCACTAATATTCTCCAGCTTTTAAATCTGCTTGCCTTTTGACAAACTCCTCAGACAACTTTCCTCAAAGGCAGTTTTCGCATTCTAGTCCTACTCACAGTGAATCAGCAAGGCCAAATTTGATAGCCTGGCCTACGTCAGCCTCATGGAGAGCAGTGTGGTTTTTATGTGAGAAACAAAAGAACGGACACTAATTTGAAGATCTTTGACATTACAGTATTTGCACCTGTAGTTATTCATCTGTATAGCCAACAAATATGAAAGGAGTTTTATCACATGCAAGGTCCCTGCTCAACAGATAAAGATAAAAAATGTCAGCTTTTAATGTAAGATGTAAGAGCGGAGAGAGAATTATAGTATAAAAGACCCAGAGCTCACTGCGGGCTTGGTGGTTCAAACTGCAGGCTTGGTGGTTCAAATCCAGCGGCGGGTCTCAGGAGCAGCACTGGGTAGCGCCCACGACCACCAGAGGCAGTGATGCACCCCACTCCCCCAAAAAAGACCCAGAGCTCAATTCAAGTCCACTCCCTTCTCGTGAGTGATGGGCACAATGACATCATTGACAAAGCAGCCTCTTGGATGTTGCCTCTTCTGTGCAGTAGATGCAGTGTACAACCAGTAAACTATGACCTGGCCTGAGGAAATGCTTCCCCAAATTTTGGATTCTGAAGAGCAAAGCAAACATCCGACATTTACAGGTACATTTAGTGAGAACCTTAGGTTTAAGGACAGTGAGGAGAACAAGAAACTGGAAATGAGATTTCCATAACTGAAGAGGACCCTAGACATCATGTGGAAATATCATCCATGATCGTCTCAGAGAAGACATGCAAGAATGTATTTTTAAATCTTTTCTAATATACAGAAATGCTATAAGAATGGCATCTTCAGCTGAGCCCCGGTGGCGTAGTGGTTATTCGGGGGACTGCGGCCCACTGGGATGGAGGTTTGATTCCAGCTCCACAGGAGCAAAGGCTGGGCCTCCTATTCCCACCACCAGAGGGCAGTGATGCCCCCCCCAAAAAAAGAAAGAATGACATCTTCTTTACACCCATCCTTCCAAATTCACCAATTGTTAACATTGGTCACATATATTTTCCATCCCAGGTTGGGTTGAGATAAGTTGTCAACCATAAGGTCAACAGTTTGAAAACTCCACTTGTTCTTTGGGAGACAGATGAGGCTTTGTACTCCCCTAAAAAGTAACAGTCCTTTTGGTCCAAATCCCTTGTCTTGAGGGTACCAGTGAATGGTGGCCAGGATCTTCGACATACTTACTATTTTAATGCCCTCTTTGCTTCATTATGACATGTATTAACCTGGTAGCCCTCACCCTGCTCTTATGAATGAATAATATTGGAAGAGTTACCCTAAAACTAAGCCCAGTTGTTGGTGCAGTGTCCAGGCACTTACCAGTTTAATCTATACAAGTCAATAATCCATGTATTCATAACTGACCTACACTTTTATAAATTCCTTTTCTCAACAATGTTTTTAATTCTATACCTTTGACTAACCTGTACTATCAGTGTGTAGTGGTTACACATTTAGCTGCTAACTACAAGGTCAGCAGTTTGAAACCACCCACAGGCTCCGCAGAGAAAGGATGAGACTTTCTACTCTTGTGAAGATTGGGAGTCTTGGCCAATCCCAGGGACAGTTCTACCTGCCCTACATGGTCACTGTGACTCAACATTGATTTGATGACAGTGGAAGTGATGCCCCAGAGGGATGATTGATAATGTTCTCTAATATAAAGTGGCAATGATGTGATTAAGGTGAAGCAGAGGCATGTATATAACTCCTAGATGTGTGAGTGGGTTTGAGGCTTGCACATAATTCTAACCTCAATCTAAAAACAATTTGTCCATATGACATGGTCCTGTTGGGTACTTGAAGAAATCCAGCAGAAGATTGAAGTACTATAGCAAAATGTGATGAGGAAACCAGATAGAGCCTGGCTATCAGAAAAATATAGCAACTAGGGTCTAAGAGGCTTTTTTCAAAAAAGTGAAGTATCAACTTAGTCTACATAGAAGAAGTACACCATCCTATAGGATCTAAGGATTGCGAATAACCTACTCCAAGTCTAAAGGCAAGAAGGGCATCATAGCTTAAACTGTGAGCACCTGACTTTCAGAAGGTTATAGATGACAAGGGAAGCCCCAAATCCATTTCTAGGATTGGATTAAATTAAATGGATTACTCCTCAGATGAATTCCCTCTGATCCTACTCGTGGGATGTCAATAGCCCTGTTATCCCACAAATCACTGTAAAGTGAATTGTGGCAGATTTAGGTAAGTCAAAATGCAATATCATTTGATATACTTTTGATCTATTTTAAAGCTGTTTCAGAAAGAATTGTTTTAAGTGCAGAAAAAAAAAAGTGGACTGTACCCCTGGGGAATCCCTTCTGATCATGGACTAAAGATGTAAATAGTCTTTTTGTTAGTCTGGGTGGACTAGGAAAACAAATTCATAAGCACACATATGTATATAAGGGAGAAGTTTATATACAAGAGCAATTGAACATTGAGAAAACATCCCAACCCAGTCCAGTCCAAGGCCATAAGTCTGATATTAGTCCATATGCCTGATACCAATCTCTGAAGAAAGTCCTCTTCAAACTCACAAAACACATGCAATAAATCCAAATGCAGGACGATCACAAGCCAGTAAGTAGAAATTCTTTGGATCCAGTGGCATTGTAAGAATCTCAGCACTGACAAGGGTCTCTCTCTGGCTTCTCCAGATTCAGAGGTCATTTTGCATCCATGTGGCTTAACCAGCTCAGGACACTAGGGTAGTTCCATGTGTCTTGTCAGCTGCAATGTCTCCCAGGGCTGTATCAGGGTAGACCCATGCAACTTCTCCTCAGGTATGTCTCACAGGAAGTGGGCACAGGGTGGGAGGTGTCTCCTGCCTCCAAGGAGGAAGTACCAGATTTCCCAGAAATCTTAGGAAAAGGCCATTCCCATACAGAGGTCTCATTACCTATGATCCAGTTGACATATTAGACTCCACCTCTTCACACATAATCATCTCAAATTGACAATTACATAACGACCACACATTGCTAATGGGCAGAATATGGATTACTGTCGAAGAAGTAAGGTTAAAATTTAGCTCCCTGGACTGAGCCCCGGTGGCATAGTGGTTAAGTGTGGGACTGCTGCCCATTGGCTTGGTAGTTCAAATCCAGCAGCAGCTTTCTGGAAGCAAGACTGGGTAGCTCCCACGACTACCAGAGGGCAGTGATGCCCCTAAATAAATACATAAATAAAAATTTTAAAATAAAGGATAAAACTCTGAGATACACCTAAAAAAAAAAAAATTAGCTCCCTGGGCTGAGCTCTGGTGGTGTAAGTGGTTAAGTACGGGACTGTGGCTTGGCACTTCAAATCCAGTGGCAGCTCTCAGCAGCAGCTTTGAGTAGCTCCCACAACCACCAGAGGGCAGTGATGCTCCCCACCAAAAAAAAATATACCCAAAAAAACAACAAAAAATTAGGTCCATATCATTTGATCTCCCTTGTGATGCATTTAAATGTATTCTAGTTTTTAATGTTTTTCTGCTTTCTTCTCCATTAGATGACTATCTGTTTTCCTTTGTAGTTCTTTTTATTTTGTTACTGTTTTTCTATTTGTGAAATTCACGACGGGTAAATCTATACAGATAATAACTGGATCGGTGGTCCCTTGGAGGTATGACAGAGGTGCAGAGGTGGGGGGAGGGGTGTTAGGGGAAATTGAGAGCTGATCATGATGACTATACGATTGAAGAGGGTAATCTAAAGCTGATTACGGTGATGACTTTACAGTATCTTTTTGATATGATTAACTATTAAGTTGTATCGTATGTAGATTACATAGCAATAAAAGTTTTTTGTTTTTTGTTTTTTGTTTTTGTGGCATCACTGCCCTGGTGTAAGTAGGAAACCCAGTCTTGCTCCTGGAGAGCTGCTGCTGGATAAAAGTTTTAAAAATACAGGGCTGAGCCCCGGTGGCGGTGGCGTAAGTGGTTGAGTGTGGGACTCCGCCCTGTGGGCTTGGCGGTTCAAATCTAGCGGCAGCTCTCAGAAGCAGCACTGGGTAGCGCCCACGACCAGCAGAGGTAGTGATGCCCCCCCAAAACAAAACAAACAAAAGTTTTGAAAATATAAAAAAATAAAGTACAAAAAAAGAATCCCAGTCTTGAAACCTCCAGGGTCAGCTGACCCTCTCCTGGAGGGCTGCTTAAAGCTAAAATCAAGTCCAATGCTCTCTCAGGGGGGTTGGCGCTCTCTCCGGGAGTCACTGTGTAAGATGATATTGCTCAATAATTTCAGTAGGGAAAAATAAGATTAAGACTGAATCTGTGTCATCTCTGTATTCCTCCACAAAACCTAAAAGCTGCTTTGCATATGCTTGATAAGTATTTAGGAGGGAGTGATGCACAATATTCGACTTAAATCTACTCTAGAGTTTTTCTATGAGTGCTTCTGCTAAGTAGAAAAAGCACTGGATTCCTTTACCCATAACAGATGTAATGTCCCACAAAATGATATATCTCCCATCAGTGCTATCAGGTCTGTAATTGAAAGCAACAACAAAGTGGAGGAAAATAAAGGACATGCTGCAGAATCACCAAGCGGTTTTCTAGAGGAAGAAAAGATAAAAACTCAAGGTCCTGCTCTCCCTCTAAGACAAACCGACCCACTATCTGGACTGGAAGGAAAGTTCAGCCTCCTAGCAGAAGCCATGTTTCTGGAGAAGCTCCAGCACCCATTGTTAAAAGTGGTAGCACTGGCTGGGTTGCTAGACCCTGTGGGGATAACGCTGCTTTCTCAACTGTGATGCTTTGACATCACATTCCAGCACAAGTTTCCAAATCCAGTTGTTCCAATGCCTGGACAAGCCAGACCACTCTAGGCAGTTAACCAACAAGCAAAGTAAATGCGGGCTTACGTGTGCTTACTACCAGAGGTGAGTAATTTCACATGGGCTTTACCACATGTTTGGCACTGTGAAAAAGATGTGGAAGTCTTCCCTTACGATTATTTTTTTTAATAATTTTATTGGGGACTTTTACAGCTATTATAACATTCGATACATCATCTGTATCAAGCACATTTGCACACGTTTCCACATACATTTCCAAACATTTTTGACTTGAGCCCTTGGTATAAGCTCCTCTTTAAAAAAAAAAAAAAGGCTTCTCTTTCCCCTTCCCCCCCTTTTTAAAAATGAATCATTTTATTGGGTACTCATACACCTCCCCTCATGATCCATACATACATCAATTGTATGCAGATCTCATTTGCACACTTGTTGTCATAATCACTCTCAAAACATCCTCCCTCCACTTAGGCCCCCAGTTCCACTTCCTCATATTTCCCTTCCTCCCCTCGCCATGAACCTTTAATAATTTACAAATTGCTATTTCATATCATACACTGTCCAATGTGTCCCTTCACTTACTTCCTTGTTGGCCTTGCCCCAGAGAGGAGGTAATATGTAGATCCCTGAAATTAGTTCCCTCTTTCTACTCTACCATCCCTCCACCCTCCCAGTCTCACCATTCCCATCACGCATCCTGAGGGAATATCTATCCTAAATTCCCCTTGTTTCCAACTCCAATGTACTTCCCCTGCTCTAGTAGGACTTGTCTGGTAGAACCAGCAGCATGATAGTGGGTGTTAGGAGCATTTGCGAACTAGAGGAAAGATGCATATTTCATTGCTACTACACTGTACTTTAACTGGCTCATCTCCTCCCTGCAACTCCTCTGTCAGAGAATGTCACTTCACCTATTGATGGGCTTTGGGTCACCAATCTGTACTCCCCCCTATTTATAACGATATAATTTTAGTTCTTTGATGCCTGACACTGGATCCCTTCAACACCCCATGGTCACTCAGGCTGGTGTGCCTACGCTTCCTGGAAGGTATCGCAGATTCTAAAAGAATCTTTGATTCTGCAAGAAGGTGCTATGGGGTTTGACGTGAGACACTAGAGCTACCTGGAGACAAAATTGTTGCTGCTGTGATAACAAACGCACAAAGTGAAGCCATCTACCACAGATTAAGAAGTGAGCACAAAGCAACCCATACTTTCCTTGCTTAGGGGGAAATGCAATTCTGAGCACCTTTTCTGTTTTCCAGTAAAGTGAAAAAACAGTCCATGAATCATTCCAATGACTAGAAACAGCAAAATGTCCGATCGTGTTTTTTTTTAAGACGCACCGCATTTGAAATATATACATATGAACCTAAAATGTGCAAATGCAAAGTGATCTGATTGTGAGTGGCATAAGCCCACGTCAATACACAGTGACTGAGAAAGACACATGGTGCTTATTTCACATTGGGAGGGCAAACCATGGAAGGAAAGACGGAGCATAACTGTGACATGGCCAGGCATGCAGATGCTGCAGAACAACTGGATTCAGAATCATTTCTGAATCGGAGCTGTGGTGAGAACTGCTTCTCCTCTCCATGCTGTAAGAACCCCAGGCAGGACCAAGTCATAATCGTTCCCAGCTGTAGCCTCTAGCTCACCTGATGTGAATTAAGTTTCATTGTTAACAACTAATGTACTCATTTAAGCCAACTAAATAAGCTAAATATAAAGCCAGACCCCAAAGTCTCATTACATAGAAATGCCAAAATTTGTGGTCTGGACTTAGACTAAATCTTAATGCTGGATTTTCAGTCAACTTAACATTTTCACGGAAAGAAAATGTCACACTAAAAACTCCATGAAAAAGGACAAGGGAAAAAAAGATTTATTGCTTGTCATAAAACCGACTTCTATAAAAATATTTTGTGTGTGTTCCTATTATAAATTCCAATGTACAGATTCTAGTTGACTGTTAAGTAACATTTTAAAGGGCTGCCTAGTATAAATTCCAATATATAAAAAAGTTTGACTGTTAAGTAGTGTTTAAAGGGCACAAAAGTCTTCAATTATTGACTACTGTAGGTTTATGAACTGTGGACTTTTTAATATCAGTATAAAATTGATCCTTTTAAGGCTAAAGCATAGGAGTGCCTCTCTTTGCACTCTTGTGAACCAAGTGTCTGGTGGGACACACAAGAGAATCTTCCCCTTGAGACTTGGAGGAACTTCTATGAGCTCTTCCCCAAGTGTAGATGCTAGACTCCAATAAGGGACACTCTAGATGTACTTCGCATTTCCTGACATCTTTTTAAAATTTGTATGTCTTGGAATTCCAAAGCACACGAAAAAGCTTTCCTTTATATGTCATAGTTTTCAGCAGTTTTATAGATTGGCATAGGAATTCACATATCATATCTTATCATAATTCAATCACATCCTAGAGTTGGACAGTATCAATTGTTCAACATTGTCTTCATTCTTATTCAGCCCCCGAACTGGTCCCTGCCATACCTCGCAAGGCTTACAAATCATATTTTTATGTAATCTCTTATAATTATCTAGTTGCCCTTTTAGCAAGCATTAAAAACCATTTAGCTAGTACAGTTAAAAAATAGGTTTACGGTTTCAAAATTTTCTGGACTCATAGTTATTCTGTCCATTTCTGGTAAACTGAGAGCTTATCAGAGAACTTAATAAGTATTACACTGATCTTTATTTTAATTTTTAAAATGTCTGTTTTTCTTTAATGCCAGAAAGTATTCACTAAATAATCACACAGAAACTGACTGGGTTGTTAGAGATTTTAAAGCTTGTAGGTAGTCCTGGAACCCTACAGTATCAATTCCATGCTACCTTAGAGGATCATTGTGAGTCAGAATTGGCTTGAATAAATGAGTGCTTTAGTTTGTGCTTTTAAAAAGGCTTTGTTTTGTTTCTTTTACATCCAATATAAATGTAAAAATACAGGGGGAAAATAAAGCACATCATACTATTTTAAACATTGCTCTTAAACTGCATGCTTACATTTCTAAAGCCATGCTTTGCATGGAGAAAAGGAATTAATTTTAACTTTTTACCCAACTTTTTTCAAAATTCAGCTTCAATGATTTATGACAAGCATTCAGATGCTGACCAATCACAGGATTATCAAAAAGAGTACCCTGCACAGTTCAACATTCACCCTGTCTAATTTCTTCTCAAAGCTTCCTCGTTAGTCCAGGCTAGGTAAATCTGTAGAAACAGTAATGGGATTAAGGTTCCTTGTGGGTACAGCAGGGAAGATTGAGGGGAAAGGAGAAGCTAATAATGATGAGTACAAGAACTAAGAAAATGTTCTAAAACCGATTGTGGTGGTGATTGTACAACTCTTCTTGATGTGATTTACATGCCGATGTGAATTATATGCCAATAAAACTGATTTTTAAAACCTCTTGATAAAAAATGTGAGCGGCACATATATTAAGTTTAAATGACCTCTTAGACTCAAGTGGTGTTGCATGCTACTTTTCTCTAGGCATTAACCCCACGTGTAGGGATACTGTGAAGAGACGCCGATTCCTTGGCATTACGTTTGGTTTGTGTGAACCATTCATATGTGCATCACTTGTCTGTTTGTTGTACCATGGTTGCTTAAGAGTGACTGTGATGCTGAAAGCTATGCCACCAGTGCTTCATGTATGAGCACGGCACTCCTATTGGACAGGATTTAGCAGTAAAGACTAAAGTTGACTGCAACAAAAGAGGCCTGGCCTTCCAAAACCAGCCAATGGTAGCCTCATGGATGGATCATCACAGAACATTATCCAATTTACTAGTTTGAAGCACAACATCAGCAAGCATCCATTGCTTGTGGTGGACATCATGTGTCATCAGTCTTTTGGGGGCCAGTGAGGGCATGGGAGCCCCTTAGTGAGAAAGATTGGCACAGCCGCCCCAAGGATGCACTTGTACAACCTGTTTATTTCAGGGCCAGGTGTCATTTCCTTATGTTGTACATAAGGTGACAACTATGATTCTCAATGAATACAACGCAACTGAAAACTTCAATTGCTCCAAGAAGTGTTAGCTCATCCACGTTATAGCAAATGAATAGTTTGGATCATTCCACTGAATTGGTTTAATTGGCATTTGTTTGACAATTACATGGGTCCAACCACAGTGTCTTAACAGTCAAGCAGTGCTGACCATTATTTTAATGCAGCCTTTAAAACTCAGTCACTCTCTCCTCCACTATCATGACCCCAATGCTACTTTACAAATCTGGCTAGACCAGAGCATGTACACTGATACTGATAAGAGCTGGAAACACAGGAAATCCAGGACAGATAAACCCTTCAGGACCCTTAATGAGGGTAGCAATACCAGGAGGGGAGTGTGCCTTTCTTTCGATTACACTGAAGCATAAACCAATGTGTCCATGTGCATTAATTCTTTCTTCTGTATTGATTCATCAAAAATGATTCCAAAAAATGACTCAATTCCAAAACAATTCTACATCATGAAAAAACACTAAACATTGCTAATGCCCAGAAGACACAAACCTGCACAAAGAAAAGAAAAAGAATCTCTGCCTACCTTAAAAAAAAAAAGTGGAAGTAGAAGGGGGTATTGATCACAATGATCTTACATAACCCCCTCCCAGGGGAATGGACAACAGAAAAGTAGATGAAGGGAGACTAGGTCACTGTGAGACATGAAAAAATAGTAACAATTTATAAATTATCAAGGGTTTGTGATGGAGGTAGAGGAGAGAGGGGGTGGGAAATGAGCTGATACCAAGGGCTCAAGTAGAAAGAAATGTTTTGAAAATGATGATGGCAACATATATACAAATGTGCTTGGCACAATAGATGGATGAAAGGATGGATGGATGGATGGATGGATTGGGCTAAGAGCTGTATGAGCCCCATTAAAATGCTAAAAAATAAAACAAGAAAAATAAATAAAGCTCTGTGTTCTCTAACCTCACTGTTGAGAGTTGCCATGGTGTCAAGGTTGACATAGCAGCCCCTTGCAGAGTAAAACTGTGCCATTGGCTTATCAAGGATACACCCTTTAAGAACCTGATCCCCAGGCCTGTCTTTAAGGTGACTCCAGTGTGAGTTAGAATCGCCAACCTGTGAGCTAGTTGTCAAGTGATGAACTATCTGTACCACCCAACTGTCTTGCCTTATAATTAATGAAGAGCAAACACCATTGTTCTTCACCTTACTTATGCTCTTTACTTATATTTGAGAATTGTTCTCTCTTTTCTCAATTAAAAAAGACTTAATTCTCTCCCCCACAGATCTTCAGAAAAATATTTAAAGTTCCCCAAGACTCAGTTTCCTCCCATGATTCTACTCGTACTTCAGGTTTGTGTAAAGATGAGAGATGACCACATCTAGGGCAGAGTGCTTCTTCTGACCGAGCCTGCACTCACTAGCTGCTCACTCCCTTCCCTTTGATTCATACTGGAATCTTTGCTGATCGACTTGTGCCAAGGATAGGTTATTCAATGTTTTAAATTAACCTCTTTCTTTCAATTACGCTGAAGCATAAACCAATGTGTCAACGTACATTAATTCTTTCTGCTGTATTGATACATCAAAAGTGATTCCAAAAAATGACTCAATTCAAAACAAATCTACGTCATGAACATTGCCACTAAACATTGCCAATGCCCAGGAGACATAACCCTGTACAAAGACAAGAAAAGGAATCTCTTTCTACCTTAAAAAAAGAAAATTCCTCCTGAGATACATGTTGTCCAGCACATTGAAATATATGCACATTCACATATCTCTGAAAATGTCATAAGATATACAATCTTTTATTGACATTGAGTTACTATGAAATTGGAAATTTGTCTTCAAAGCAATAACACCAGGAAACATATTCAGTGCATTGTGCTCAGAAATTGATTATGGATCATTCAATTTAATCCTCACAAATCTACATAGGTAGATATCTTTATTAACATCATTTTAAATGCTGAGGCTAAAAGTCTAAGTCAAGATCTAGTGATCTAAACCAAAATATGAAATATTTTTATTCCTTTCATTTTTTTACTCTCCTTGTAATGCTATAAAAGTTTAAAAGAAATTGCCTTTTACACTTGCTATACAATGATAAAATCACTTCCTTTTTCCATTTGTCTGAATCATTATGGTGCCCAGGTCTATGCACATAAGTTAGTATGCCCTTTGAAAGGAGTTTTTAAAGAATACGTAAGAAGGAAGAGAGACTAATCAAATAATAAGATTTCTCCAGTTTTTAAACTAGCTACTGTGTATAAACTGCTCAGCAGGTAAAGAGCCTTTCTGGTCAATAAGGTATCTTTCACTAATCAACCTCCATATTAATTTAGTAATTTCTTTGTGTCTCCCAAAGTGAGAACTCTATTCAGATGCATTATTTGTGTTGCCTAATTTGTATGCATTATGAATACATTATGATTCAACCAAAGATATACAGATTGTACATCTTGGATTCTTTTCCATAACTGATTCAAGAATGAATCCATTGAAGTCAGTTTTCATGAGTGAGAGGAACCGGCTCTAACTTGCATTGAGAGGAATTTCTGTAGTGTAGACTGTTGTAAAGTAGTTCATTCTGAAAATATATTCTCAAATTAATTGTTAAAGCTATTCTAGCTTTTATTTTAAAAGGGTAAGGATTTAGTCCTATGATTTTGTATATTCACAGTGCCTAGCACACTGCATGCTTGGTTTCTTCTACTCTAAATTAATTCATATAAGTTCTTATACAAGAAGGATTGGTGCTAAAATAAAAGACTCCATATGATCTGTGAACCTTTTATTTTTTACCCTTTTAGGTTTTGCATATTTCCTAGTTCCATTATTATCTTTGGGTTACAATCTAGTAGTGAAAGACAGTAGAGGATTGTTACATGCCCTTCATATCTTAGCATTTGGAATAACGCTATTGAATAAAAATGAAATTGAAGTATTTATTAAACTGGTGACAGGGAAAAGAGTAAAGTGATTGAGGGCTTGTTCTTGGTAGGTCACATATTAACTACCTTTTATCCATTAAAAGGCAGTTAATCATGGGCACCTTGAGGTTTGCAGCTTTCCCTCTCCCTGTCACTGCTGCTCCTCACCATAACACATTTTTCTCTTGAAAATGCTACCCATTCTTCAAGGATACCCTCAGTGAAGTCTGATGATTCCATATTCCATTATTCTTCCCCTTGTATGGTCACAGTCTGCAGGTATGCCTAGTATTTCTTCCCCCTTTTCAACAGCTCATGACTGTAGTGTTTGGTTCTTAACAGGCACCAGAGGATAACTAATTATAATCACATGTAAACTGCCATAAAGATGATTTTTGCAAACAATTTGCCACATAGTATGATTGTGGGAAATAAATACAAAACTAGAAATGGAACTGTTTTTTAAATTCAAATTTGGGGGGGGAGGGATTGCCTAAGGAAGTTACAAATTGTGTTGTCCTCTGAGCACAGAATCTTTTTTTTTCACTTTTTGTTAAGAATTTGATGGTTAGCAGAGCCAATCAATTTTCCAGTTAACAAATCATGCCCATGCTGTTTCATGGCATTGGTTGCACTCCTTCCAATATATTAGCAAACACCCCACTGCTGCTCAGTTTCTCATTTCTACTCTTCTTTCTTTTGTAACCCTTTTGAACTTTGTCCCTGGAGAAATGCTGACCTCAATAACTTCTGACCTCAAAAAACTGAGAACTCTAAGAAGAAGATGCATACCTCCCTAGTGTTACTGTTCCCTTAATATTGGTTAGCTGGTCCCTGTTTACTGGTTAACTGAGAAGTAAGCAATGGGTGTGAGTTCATTTCCAGACTCAAAGGGTGACTAAAAACCATCTCTCAGGTTTCCCTAATCTGTATCCAACCAGTGAGTTTGATAGTTTTGTGATTTTTCAGTTTTTGTTCTACATGTTTCTCCCACTTTATCCAGGATCTCCTAATATAACTCCTTTCAGAGCAGCTGGTAGTGGTAGCTAGGTATCATCTAGTTCTTCTGGTCTCAGGGTCATGGAAACTGATGGTCATGTGCTTCATTGATTTAATATGAGAAATTTTGAGGACCACCACTTATCTGTCAGTCTGTCATACTGTAGTGACTTGTGTGCTGCTGTGACGGTGAAAGCTGGTGTTTCAAATATCAGCAGGATCACCAGAGTGACAGGTTTCAGCAGAGCTTCCAGACGAAAGAAAACTATGAAAAACGAATAGGCTGTCCACTTCACAGTAACTAGCCAGTGAAAACTCTATAAGTAGCATGGAAAACATCAGTTACTGCCAGAGAGTGAGCCTCTCTTCAGAAGGCATTAGATTCTAACTGAGAGATTGGAGCCTGCAGGAGTCAAGTCTTTGAGACTTCCATTTGCTACTGGGGCATAACTCAAAATGAGAAGAATCCACTACCAAAAAAATCAATTAATAACTGGAACTTCAAAATGTACAAAGTATGAGACTAGGAAAAGTGGAAATCATTAAAAATGAAATAGACTGCATAAAGATCAATATTCTCATCATTAGTGAGCTGAAAGGTACTGGTACTGGCACTTTGAATCAGAAAATCATGTGGTTTACTAAGCTAGGAATGTCACAATCAAGAGAAATAGTATTGCGTTCATCGTAATAATTTTTAAAAAGATGTTCTAAGATCAATCTTGAAGTTCAGTGCCCTCTGTGACAGTATAATATCCATTTAAATATAAGGAAATTCTGTCAAGACAGCTATTATTAGAATGTATGCTTCAACCTCTAAAGCCAGTGAGGAAGAAATTGAGGAATTATACCAATGTCTTCCATCTGAAACTGATCAAATATGCAACCACAATGCATTGATACTTATTTCAATAATTAATGCAAAAGCTACAAGCCAAGAGGAAGGAAGAATCATTGGAAAATATGGTGATAAAAACTAAGCTGGAGAGCATAGGCTCTCCAGTAGGTAACATCGTGATAAATGGAGAAAAGATTCACAGTGTTAAGGGTTCAATCTTGATTGGATCCACCATCAACACTTATGCAAGCAGCAGTCAAGAGATCAAACAACTCACTGCATCACTTAAATCTGCTGCACAAGACTTCTTCAAAGCATTGAAAAGCAGAGGAGTCACTCTGAGGACTAAGAGACGGCCGAACAGAGCCATAAAATTTTCTTTAGCCTTTTTTCCCCAAAAAAACCATTGTAAAGGGAGCTGATACAGATATCAAATTATTCCATAGTTCGATCATGTCAAGCAGTATTATACAATTATTACCACAAACTGTTGCAACACATCCTTTTCCTTCCCGAACTCCTTAACATCATCTCTCTTTTACACCTCTCCTCCCCCTCCCCCCCCCCCCCCCACTACTACTGCATCCCCTGGAAACCCTTATTCTACTTGTTGTCCCTATAGGTTCATCAATGCTTGGTTTAATATATCCAAGAAAACAGAAAAAAAAATATAACAAAAACACAAAAGGATTACCCACAATGACAAAAAAAAATCAGAGATAAACCCCCAAATAAACAGAGAGAGAGAGAGAGAGAGAGAGAGAGAGAATGTTGAAAACAAGATCAAGCCCAACCTGTATCAGAACAGGGAATCAAGTGACAAGGTTGCAACCATTCAAGTCAGGTTAATTATTTTGAACTCCAATACTCATATCCCCAATACTGTCTGTTCGGAAATCCGTTTATTTCCATTCCTCTTTGAGGGGGAAATCATTGGAGGCTTATGTCCTGTGTAGATCTCACAAAAGTATGTTGAGTTTCCACTGCCATTCATAGGCTTCTGCAAACCACAATCTCACAATTTAGGTTCTGATACTATTTGTTCTTTTCAACTTCAGAGTATATGATCTATAATACTTGGGTCACAGATGTTGATGTGCTTCTTCCATGTGGACGAGTTGACAACGCACTTAGAGGGCAGCTTGTTTGGAAACAAGACTTTAAGACCCCAGATGGTACTCCATCTGATAACTGGGCACCATCTAATTTCTTCACCACACTTTGCTATAGCACCCACATCGTCTATATTCCCTTCATAAGGGTAAGTATTGAGCAGGACCATGAAGTAAGAAATAATTGCTCTTAAATTGGAGCTAGGATTTCATGCAAGCCCAAAATTCATTCCTGGATCTATGTTTTGTATCTGACTTTGGTTCCTCTTAGAGACCATCTTTTCAATTTCTGTTAGAGAGTCTTATCAATCATCTCCCTGGTTCATAAATATCTTCTGGTAATGTTCTCATTGAAGTCCCTGTTACTAATTTATTGTTTTTGTTTTGTTTTGTTTTGTTTTGGGGGGGGCTCACTGCTCTCTGGTGGGAGTGGGAGGCCCAGCCTTGCTCCTGGAGAGCTGCTGCTAGAATTGAACCACCAAGCCACTCAACCACTATGCCACTAGGGCTCAGCACTTATGTTACTAATTTTTTTTCACTCTTCAGTTATTTTTATTTGATTGAGTTTTAAATTACCCTAGACCCAAATTCTGTTTTGCTTTTATTCTAAAGTCCCATAGCCCTTATTTACAGAAGCGACCTGCTGTAAGCATACCTTGCCAGTCGGTTGCAAGTCAGTTTCTGGGACACTTAGGTCCTGATGACGCTGGGGCTCATAGCCCACCCCCACCCTCCACATGGCCACCACCAAGATTGAACGAGGAATCCCGAAGTGTATTTCCATCCTTGGCAACCAGCAGGCTCCAGGAAGATGGGGAACTCCTGGGAACCTCCCTACCAGGCCCTGCACTGCTGGTTGCACTTTGCTCAGCACCAGTAGCTTCCCACAGAAGATTCCCCCTTCCTGTTTGTAAGGCACAGCGCCTCCGCTGTGTAGAGCTTTCTGTTTATAATTAATTATTTCATTGGTTCTTATCATTCCAAAGAAACTTCTGCAGCCAACCCACCTCACCGCACCTCTTGCCCGTTCAGTTCCCCCAGTACCCCCCACCTCCCAAAGCTGACAGGGTGAGGATGAGGGCAGAGCCCCAATTGACATCAGGGATTCTGGTCATTGGGGTCACATTTGAGCATGACTTTCAATCCCAATTCCTTTCTGGATGTTTCAAAGGCGTCCAGAGCTTTCTCCAGAGGAAATCGGTGGGTGACTAAGGGCCGAACATTCACGGACTTGGATGCCAGCATGGATATTGCCATGGGCCACGTGTTGCAGTAGCGAAACACGCCCTTGATGTCCACTTCGCGGATGGCTGCATGCACCAGGGGCACAGTGGTCATCTAGGGGCCCAAACCCACAAACCCCAGCGTGCCTCCCAAGCGTGTTGCGTAAATGCCGACCTGGATGGCAGCCTCTGCGCCGGTGCACTCGATGCTGACTTCCGGCTTGCACCCCAGCAGGCCTTCCACTTTGCTGGCGACTGCCTGGGGGCTCTCTTTGGAGAACCCGGAGGGTGAAATCTGCCCCGACTTCCTGGGCTTTGGCCAAGCGGGAGGCAGATCAGTCACCACCACTTGAGCTGCTCCCATTGCCTTGGCCACAAGCAAAGTGACCAGTCCGATGGGCCCAGCCCCACACACAAAGACCTTGTTTCCTAGGGCGACCCCAGCTCGCCGACAGGCAGGGATCCCCACCGACGGCGGCTCGATCAGGGCTCCTTCCTCAAAGGCAACAGATTGTACCGGCCAATCTTGCAGAATTCATCCGTTTCTCGGGGTGCGCCAGGCTCGATAGCCACCCGGTCACCTAGTTTCAGGTGCTTCACTAATGATCCCACTCTGAAGACTGGTCCGGAAGCGTCGTGCCTCAACACCATTGGTTTTTTCACCACGAAATTCCCGATTCGACCATGCTGCCAGTAGCAGACGTCTGAGCCGCAGATGCCAACAGAGTGCATCTTCAGCTGCACCTCAGTGGGACCCGGCTCAGAAATGGGGGAGTTTTCCAGACGCAGGTCGCCGGCTCCGTGCACCACCAGAGAGAGGTTCTGGGCTTTGGTCGCGGCCATGGCGTAGGGTCCCTCAGCGGTCAGAGCTGGAGTCTGCAGAGTTCCTATGTTACTAATTTTTTAAAGAGAGGAATATTGGCCCAGTTTAGGGTAACTCTGTATTGCAATACCTGCATTATTCACTTTTACTGGATAAGTCCTTATGTGACTGGATACTATTTACACAAACAATGGCTGTTGGTTGTCTGGAAAAAATTACAATAACAATCACTGACAATGTCAATTATAGGGCTGGAATAATATGTATCTTAACATATTAGCAAGTAGGGAATTGATGTAGTAAGTCAGTGTTTGTATTTCCAATCACCTCGTGTGCATGTAAAAATCGAACATTGAATAAGGAAGACTGAAGAAAAGGCAATGCATTTAACTGATGTTTGTGAAGAATATTGGAAGTCCCATGGACTACCAAAAGAACAGACAAATCTATCTTGGAAGAAGTACAGCCAAAATGCTTCATAGAGGAAAGAATGGGGAGACTTTGGACATGTTACCAGGAGAGACAGTAAATGGGCAGCGACAGAGAGTAAAGTCATGTACAAGATAAATTGACAAAGTGGCGAAAATGATGGGTTTCAACATCAAAACAACTGTGAAGAGGGGCCACAGGAGCGGGTTCTGTTTAACACAGGCTCAAGATGAACCTACACAGTACCTGACAACAATTTTGAAAAATAAAATTTTTGTGAAAGAGTAAAACATTAGCAATCAGACCAAGTAGAGAATGAACAATATTCAAAGTAAAGACGGTAAGGAGGGAGTTGTCTGTCTTGCTTTCTCAAAAGATTGCATACTAGGGGGTGCAAGGTCAGTGCTGATGATATAGTGATTTCTGTGTTGAGCTGCTGACTACCAGCTGGAATGCAAACAGTCATTCCATGGGGAAAAGGTGAGGCTGTCTATTCCCAGGAAGAGTTCAAGCCTCAGCAAGCTGAAGAGGCAGTCCTGCTCTCTTCTCTAGGCTTGCTATGAGTCAGAAATCGACTGAATGGCAGTGAGTTTGACCAGCATTTGATGGGGCAGATTCAAAAGAGTCCCTACATGGTACAAACAGTTAAAGTGCCCCACCACTAACCGGAACATTGCAGTTGAAGTCCAACCACAAATGCTTCAGACGGAAAGCCCATCTATTTCCAGAAAATTCAGCCATTTTTATAAACCATAGGGACACAGTTCTATTCTGAAACAAACATTGTGCTATATGGTAAGCTGGAATCAGCTTGAGGTCAACCGGTTTAACAGATTGGAGAAGAAATCAGTTCTAGTGGCTTGAAATCCACAAAGGAATTTGTATTCATATCTGTAACAGGAGTGGAAAAATACCTCTGCTGAAACGCACACCTCAGTAAAGCTGCCCGAGAGTCATTTTTAACTTTTAATGGACTTGAAACATTGTAATGAAGTTAAGCAGTATAAAATGAATGTGTAGTTTGTAGTTCATGTGCTATGCTAAATAGTGTATACGGAGTGAGGAAGAAGAGGATTATTCAGTGCACAGAAGTGGAAACTTATCTAACGATATGGAAAAGTCATGAAAATAGTTACTTATTCCACGGGCTAAAAGAAAATCTAAATAAATTCTGAGTGAAAAATTCTCAAAGTGTATTTTAAATCGAAAATGAGAAAAAGAGGAGCTGATGCCAAGGACTCAAGGAGAAGAAAATCTTTTGGAAATGTGGATGGCAACACACGTACACATGTTAATATAATTGAATGATGGACTCTCATAAGATTTGGAAGAGCCGCCCAATAAAATGATGAATAAAATGGATATATAAATAGAAAATCAGAATAATCATCAAGCCTTCAGGTGTGTGGAGTTTGAGTAGAGATGAAATGGGGGAGAGACCGCAGAAGAAAAACAGACACTATAACTAAAAATAAATGGGTGATAAGGCACATTTAAGTGTCTAAAGGTCAAGAAAGATAATAAGGTCTAGTCAAGCACGTTCACTGCCACTGAATTGATCCGGACTCAGCACAAGGCAGGGTAGGACTGACTGTCCCAGTGAGTCTCCGACACTAACTGTTTCAGAAAGGAGAAAGCCCTGTCTTTCTCCTGCAGAGCAGCTTGTGGTTTCGAATTTGCAGACTGTGATCCAACACGTAACCACGGTATCAGCAGGACTCCAAAGCTAAGGTCTACAGATGAGAGACGTATTTTTCGTGCCATAATAAAATCTTTGCCATATAAGAATTCATTCAATGGGATAATAAAAACAACAGGGCTTTATGACAGGAGTGGGCAACCTTTAAGGGCAAACAGTAAATATTTGGGGTTTTGCTGATCATAGTTATTGCTATTTTTATTCAGCTGCCTACTCTATTGGCACATCTGTGAACTTAGACAACTGTCCAGAGCAAGAGTACCTTTTGCTCCTTCGCAGTGACTGCTCAGAAATAAAAGACTCATGCTATGAAATGAGCTACTGTCAAGAAACTGAAATTTTGCAATGGGAAGATTGTAAATGCCACTCACTTTACCAAATTATTCATTTGTCCACAGGGTGTCGATTAGATGTTTGCCCTCATTGTGGTAATCATGTAGGTAACAGAACATTTGCCATTTCCACAGCCTCCACGTACACAGTTCAATGACATTAATTAGGTTCATCGCCTTATTCATCCATCCCCATTAATTGTTCTCCGATATTTTCCACATGCTCGACCAAAGCCCAATGCCCCCTACACCTTCTGTCTTCATTTTCACCTCTCTCTCACCCACCTCTGGTCACCACTGACCTATTCTAGAGAGTTAACACAATTTGTATTATATGTGATTTCTTCTCTGAGAATGGAATTTTTACTCAAAATAAGGTTTTCAAAGTTCATCCACTGTGTCACTTATATTAAGAATTACTGAAGTTTAATTCCTACTGATCTGTATCTCTTTTTCTTAAGCGACTCTTTCCTATAAAGGAAACAACAACAGATAGAAAAACGTAAAGAAACAAATGTGTGCCTTTAGCTTCTAGAGAAACTGGGATTTTCACAACAGAGCGTTTGGGCACAACAAGCCTGAAAGTATAGAAACTCAGAGTGGAAAGAAAGTTTCTCGCTGCTGCCTTCATGTCATGATCCAAACACATTCGTTTGAACTTCATCTTCTCAGTCTAGTGAGATTAGGCATGAATAGTTTATAACTAGGCTCTACACTGGAAGTAAGATTTATATGAGAACAGCAAGATGATGATCAAAATAATCTTTCAGAGGTCAAGAGACAACCTTATCTCAGGAGAAAAAGACTGCCCAGTGACCATGTGTTCTAATATAAGGGTCTTGCTGCAGATCTCGCCTTTCTATCAAGGAAACTGTAAGAATATGTTTAAATAGATGCTATTACTTGAACTCAGGGGAAATTGCAGGCAATTTATTTAAATGTTGCTCTTTCCACCCATGTGCTATTTGGTGTTGATTTATTTTTTTACATAATATGACCTAATGGCGATTTGATAAAAGTTCGTACCTAAAATAAATCTTAATATTATTTGTACAATGACCTTGAAGTTCAGAAAAAACATTAACAAATAGTGAGCAGTGACTGGGTAAAAAAAATTATTATTTGTGACTTAAGTATCCCTACCCTTGCTAGACAAGTAATACAATTCAGAAAAATGTATATTCTCTAGTGCTTTCTAGATGGTGCTAACTTTTCCATGTCTGCTTCCTGTTCCTTTAGAAATGTATAGTTTTGGGGTTTTTTTCTACTTAAGTCAAGACTCATTCCTTTCTCTGGGCTTCTCCAGGAGTGTACAAGAGGTCTCCCCATTTTGTGAATAGTTTGGTGAAACGAAATCTTTTGTAATTCCTTATAAATACCAGCTTATTCCTCTGCACCTTCAGAAAAATATATGGACATAGAACTGATGATGTGTACTACTAGACTTTTAAAGAGCCCTCACTTTCATGTAATCCACCATGCCCAAAACTTTAAAAATTGCAGTGTTTTCATCCTGGCCTACCAAGCCAGAATGATATTCTTGCTCAGAGCAGACAAGGCAGACAGTGCACAGAGAGGACCATAGGCCCTGACCCACTGTGAGACATGATGTCCTTACTGACCCATAGCACTGTGGGAGACACAGGCTGAGAATTGTGCTCAATTGGACCCCATCACACCAGGGAGAAACACTAAGTGCATGCAACAGAGCAACAAGGGGAGAAAAGCAATGAAGTCCTCAGGGAATACCAAAAGTAGACTTTGGGGTCAGTGCGTGGCAACCCATCAGACTCCCAGAAAACATTCATAAAGGTCAACAAACAGACCTGGAACTATTTATAGGCTTTACTTGTTTTTGTTTTTTATTTGTTATATTGGTAGGTTTTGTTTCCCTTTGTTGTTTGTTTTGCTTTGTATTGGTTTTGTACTCATTATTGTCTCTGCATGTCCATCTAGGTAAAATAGGCAGGATAGACAATCCAGAGGAGAAAGCAATCGGACCAAAGGTGCGAGTGGGGACACAGGAGGTGGGGGGAGGGGGGCAGGGGCAACGAAGGGGAGGTGGCCAACAAATCCAGGGACAAGGGAACAAGTGATCTAAAATTGATGGCAAGGAGGGTGTAGGACGCCTGGTGGGATTTGATCAAGGGCAATGTAACTGAGAGGAATTTCTGAAACCTGGATTGAGACTGGACATGATAGTGGAACAAGATAAAAGGAAATAGAGGAAAGAACTAAGAAGCAAATGGTACTTATAGAGGTCTAAATACAGGCATGTACATATGTAAGTATGTTTTTTACATAGCAATAGGAAAATAAACATATGTACATATATCTATATGTTAAGCATTAAGGTAGCAGAAGGACACTGGGTCTCTACTCAGGTACTCCCTTCTATGATGCTCACCTTCCTGAAACAATTACTGAAGACAAAGTGGGTGCATAAGCAAATGTGGTGAAGAAAACTGATGGTTCCCAGCTATCAAAAGACATAGTATCTGGCGTCTTAAAGACTTGAAGATAAACAAGTGACCATATAGCTGAGAAGCAACATAGCCCACATGGAAGAAGCACACCAATCTATGTGATCATGAGGTGTTGATGGGCTCAGGTATCAGGCATCAAAGAGTCAGATCAAAAAATCCTGTTGATATAAATGAGAGGACTTAAAGTTCATCTGTACACAATTGGACATCCCCCTACAGAAGGTTCACAGGAAGACATGAGCCAGTCAAGGTATGGTATAGCACCAAAGAAACATATAACTTTCCTCCAGTTCTTTTATATTTTCTTGAACCCCACTATTATGACCCCAATTCTGCCTTACAAATCTGGCTAGACCAGAGCATATATACACTGATAGGACAGCAATAGAAAATGAATGGGAAACAATATTCCAGGAAGTGATCACACTTCTATAAGGAAACCAAAAGTAACAACAAATTCACTACCATCAAGTCAATACCTACTCATCACAGCTTTATGGGACAGACAGGGTAGGTAGCATTGCTTCTGTGAGTTTCTAAGTCTGTAACTGGTGGTTACAAAGCAACTGGTGATTTTACCTGCAGACTTTCCAGTTATCAGCCCAATGCATAATCATTGCACTGCCTGAGTTCCCTTTGGTAAGGAAATGGAGGGATATAATAGAGAAAGACAGAACACTTCAACTTCTTAAGCATAATGAAAGGTACATAAGTTCTTACTTTATTGGTCTTTATGCTGTATGAGAGTGTCTAAAGTATTGCTACTAGAGTTCCAGTTCATGGTTGCACTGGTTTATACCAAAGAAGACCTGCTTCAACCTATCTTGGAATCTTAAATACACTTGTCTTAGTGTCTTTAATATGCCTTAAAAAAATAAATCAGGGGCTTCTAGGGTATCTGCTAGACTAGTTAAATCAAAAGGAGAGAGATCAGCTCAGAAGATTATGGTGAACTTTTTTTTCTGGAAATCTGAAAGAGGAGTCTTGTTAGATTTCTCAGAAGTCATAGGACAATTGGGGGGGTGCATTTTCAGAGGAGTCCCAAGCTATTAAAAACTGCGTTGATGAAGAAAAGGTCAGGAAAATTGTGCCAAGGATGTTTTTCCCATCCCAACAAACTAGCTGCTTCTTCTTTGATGCACCAAGTTGTCGTAATCTTACCCCACCCACCCTGCAACCCTCATCTTTCTCCTTAGTTCTTTTTCTTTTCCAGTTATTATTGTCCCCAAACTCCAAAGACCATTTAAAAGGAACATAATTTAAGTCCCACGAGGATGCCAAAACAACAGCTTTGACTTAGTGTAAACAGGAGTTCAGAACTCTCCAGAGAAGGGTTAGAGCAGTGGAATAGCGTCTTCAGAAATATATAAACCTAGAAAGAGAGGATGTTAGGAAAGAGAGGGGAAGGACAGGAAATATGAGGAGCCAATACTAAGGGCCTAAGTAGAAGAAGGATATTTTGAGAATGATAATGGCAATAAATGTACAGATGTGGTTTTCATATAATGTGTATATATATATATATCCCCCAAAAATGATTTCAAATTTAAAAAAATTTTTGAAATAAAAAAAATCTAACAGAAAAAGGTATTTTGAATTAAGTGATGGTCTGCAGAGCAGATCATCGTTTCAATTCATCTATTGCACCCCCTCATTGTACCATCATGATTCTGCTTTCTCCTTGTGCTTTCTGTTTCCATTCCTTCTTCTTTTCTAACCCTCTGAAGTTTGTTCTTAGGTAAACACTGCCCTTTTGGTCTTAAATATTTGATTATTTGACAACAGGCGGTGAATTCACTTCCACACGTGAAGGGTTACTAAGGGCCATTGTCTCAGAAGTCCCAACTGCCTCTGTCTGACTATGATTTTCAGTTTTGTTCCACATTTTTCTCTCACCCTATCCAGGATCTTTTCATGTGATTCTTTCCTGTCAGTTAGTAGTAATAGTTGGGTATCATCTAGCTCTTTTGGTTTCAAGTTTGTGGAGATTGTTATCTGTGTGGACCATAAGTCCTTGTAGCCATTTGTTTCCTTATACCTTTCTATTTCCATCGCACTTCTCCCTGCCAGACAGGGAGAAACAATTGGTTACCCCTTAAATGGCTGCTTATGGACTTTAAAGACTCCAATCACTACTCATTGAAGTAGAATGTAGAGCATTATCTTTGTGAACTACGTTATGCCAATAAGTTTGGTGTCCCCCCTAGGCCCAGGGAATGAGTCACTTCTTGGTTATGTCCAAGAAGTATTCATAACATTGCATTCTATATTTTCCACCAACTTTCTAAATATACATATATGTATGGGTATACTCTCCCTCCCACAACTGTTCAGCCTGTATGGCCAACTAAGAATCAGCTCTTAGATCACCACTATTGCAGGATGTGTATAACACTATTTGGCTCTAATGTCTTTCACAATGACAAACTTCCTAAGGTCTTACACCTCCATCATTTTATACCAACCTTCATCTTCTGTATCTTGTCTTCCACTTCACCCAAAGTAATACCTGTCTACCTTCTAAACTGTGACTTCTCTCCTTCTCATACCCTCCCAACACTGGTATATTTATCCTAGTATGAAACCTTTTCATGATTTTTTTCTAATAGTGATGTAATATAATATTTGTCTTTTGTGAGCAACTTGACATATTGACATTTTTATTTAATAAAAGTTTCTGTCATGTTGTAGCAACACATTTTGGCTTACTTCTGTGAATACTACTACTGCATTATAAAGCACAATAGAGCTTCAAAAAGATGGTGGAAAATTCTATCAGCCTTTAGTTCCATATTTCAACAAAGTTTTGAAAGGCCTATCATAGATTGTCTTTCAATTTTACCACCGTCTAATGGCAGACAGCACTAATTCTCACAAGAACCTTTGGAGGTGGGTTCTATTATCATCACCGTCATTTTACAGATAAGGAACTGGAGGCACAAAGAGATTAAACAACACGTGTATAAACGTAGTCATAAGCTTGACTTGGGTATAAGAGACGTAAGGTTGGTGACATCTACTGTGGTAGAGGAAAAGGCTGGCCAAATATGCAAATGTTTTCGATGCAAGTCAGGACATAAGCCTCACTGGATGGCAGGACTTACTCCCTGGATTTGAAAGACAATGGTGGTGCAATAGGTTAAGCATTAGGCTGCTAATCACAAGGTTGATGATTCAAACCACAAGTCACTCTGTGAGGAAAAACATCGTCTCAAAAGACAGAAACATTTACAGTCCTAAAAAAATCTGAGGAATCATTCAACACTGTCTTTCACACTATAGAATTATTATGAATTACAGTCAACTGGGGTTGGGGTTTTTGAGAATGGCAAAACTGTTTCCTGTCACTTGACCTCTTGAGACCACCTTAGGGGTGGCCAATAAGATTGCTTGCCAATAAGATTGATAGTCATACACACTTTTCTCTTAAAGGTTATACTGCACCCATTAAAATACCATTGTGGAAATAATGCCCCAAAGGCCTCTCTTTCTTATTGTAACCAGGTTTTTGATATCAAAATTTATTGTTAAAAGCACCCTTAATAAAAACATTGCTGTATTTTTTTCACCAGAGGAAAGAATGTCAGGAAATCTGTCATGATAGGTGTTTACTATAAGTTTAACATGCATTATTGTTAGATTGTTCTGCCCTACTTCCATAATTTTTGTATGCAATGTATTTATGTGCATATTTAAATCATATGCCACTTAATTGAAATTATAGTGTGTTTCAGCCAGATTGGACACTGACTGGCAGTTGCTGTTGAGGAATATTTGGAACCTATGAATGGGTCACTTTCCTAATAATACAGATATCACCATAGTCATTCAACAGAACATTTCAGGGAATCGGAGGCAGATAATCCTGAGATAAGTACCTCATTCATTCCAGACGGGAAGAGGCCTTGTTCATCTTGATAGCCCATAGCCTCCAAACCACATGTGCTGTAGAGAAAATTCTCAGTGTTTGAGAAGAGGGGTGAGGGGAGATGAGTAGGGAGAGAGCAACATTGTCACCTTGACCCAGAACATCATTAAACCTGCATTCCTCATATCCATATTCTTTTATTATATAGTTTTCTTCAAGAACATCATTTCCTCCCCATTGTCTACTGTATTAAACGCACATGTTGCACAGCAGAACACATGTATATTCATTTTCTAGGGTTCCTATAGCAAAATAGCATGAAGTGGGTAGCTTTATATGAGAGAAATGTATTGCCTCATAGCTCTGGAAGCTAGGGACAGAACTTGGGTGTCAGTGGGGCCATGTGTCCTTTGAAGGCTGGTAGGAAAATAACCTTCCTTTTCTCTCCCAAATTCTGGTAGCTGCAGGAGTTTTCTAATTTGGAGATACATCTTTATATAGCTATCACCTCTCCCCCATGCCGCCATGTGTCTCTCTGTATATAGTCTCCTCTTTTATAATACTCCTCCTCAGAGGGAATTACAACACATCTTCCACCAACCAACCAACCCAACAAACAAACCCACTGCCATCAAGCAATTCTGACTCGTCATGATCGTAAATAATATTTTCTAGATGATGAATCATGATGGAACCAGGACAACCTCGTCTTTCTCTTGCAGAGCAGCTGATGTTGTTGAGCCTCTGACCTTGCAGTTGGCATCCCAAATAACCCACACTGCCATCAGGGTTCTTAAGACACCCTACTCCTTCATAATCTGGTGTTAATTGATAATGCCTTCAAAGACTCTTATTTCCAAACAAGATCACATTCATAGATACTAGAATTTAGGGCTCCAACTTACCATTTGAGGAGGGGAACAATTCCACCCATAATGGTTTACTTGCTGCTTTTAGAGTGTGATGAATGTAGATTTGAATCCTGGGTCTTCCATCTGTAATCTGTGTGACTTTTAAAAAGTGCCTTCACCTCTCTGAGCCTCAGATTTCTGGATTGAGAATATCTGGGTTTCCATAAGAAGGTGAGGAAGATGGACTTCTGGAAAGAAAAAGTTTAATATAATTTGGAACATGTTTTTAAAACCATCAGAGCAACTTCTGTGGAATGGGTATGTGGCAGTCATGTATTCATGTGTTAATTTCATGATTGGGACTGTAGGGGTGGAGTCTAGCCTGTCAATCTAGAGATAGCCAATGAGACCTCTGTGTGGGCATGGCTTTCTCTGAGAATTTTGGTAAGTCTCACAATATTTCCCTCGTGGAGATGAAAGGCAGTCCACCCAGTTTGAGGATGGTCAACTGACAAAACAAGATGGCAGTGTTGAAAGAACTGGAGGAGCTAGAGGAGAAGCCACACAGCCTTACCCTGATGGAACCAGAACTCTCAAGCTGGAAAAGCTATAGAGAGACCTCCACAAGCACTGAGATACTTCTACCACCATGATGATAGATATTCTTAGATATTAGATATTGCTGATGGACTCTGAGCCCTGGAAATGAGGATCCATGAGGGGACCCCTGCCAAAGCTTGGATGCTTCTACTGCCACTGGACACATAAGACTCTGTACCCTCTGGTCTGTGATTGTTCAGGTGTCATTGCACATGCTTTGTGAGTTGGAAGAAGACTTTATAGACTGATTTCAGACATATGGACTAATATTGGAATTATGACCTTGGACTGTACTGGGTTGGTGTGTCAGTCTAGGTAGACTAGAGGAACAAATTTCAAAGACACGCATATGGATAGAAGGAAAGGGTTTATGTACAAAAGGAATGTGACACTGAGAAGGCATCCCAGCCCAGTCCAGTTCAAAGTCATAAGCCTGATATTAACCCATATGCCCGAAATCAGTCTATAAAGTCTCCTTCCAACTCATGAAGTCACAGGTCAGTGGGTGCAGAATTCCCCATGGCTCCTTGCTTCCAGGGTTCAGAGTCCATCAACAGCATGTCGCTCCAGCTTCAGAGGTCTGGCTCCATCAGGGCAAGGCCGTGTGGTCTCTAACGACTCCTCCAGCTTCTCAGATGCTGCCAGCCTGTCTTGTCCATGATTCATTGTCTCTGAGACTAACTCCCAAAAACTGGGAAAGATAGCTTCTCATCTTCATGAGGGAAATATCGCGAGATTTCCCAGAAGTCTCAGGAGAAAGCCATTCCCACATGGAGGCTTTATTGGCTACTCAATGGCTATCCCCAGATTAATAGGCTAGACTCCACCCCCATATTTCAATGATAAAATTAACATAAGCCCATGACTGCCACAGTTGGGATGCTTTCTCAATCTTCCATTCCTCTTGTATATAAACCTTTTCCTTATACCCATGTGTGTTTATGAATTTGTTTCTCTAGTCTACCCAGACTAACACAGGCTGGATATGGGGTTATTTTTTTCTTGCAGCAGATTCCCAAGACAGGAATAATCCTCATGGTTTCTTGCATTCTCCATAGCAAAGTCAGGAATATGGAATGTTGGCAAACACAGAAGGCTTTCTTCCAGACCCGTGAAGAAATGCCAGACTTTAAAGCAGGCATTGTAATAAAAATGATTCATCATTGTGTGAACTGCTGATTGTGGCTCCTACTCTATAGACGAGAATATATATATAAAGTGACTCATGTGCTTACTGCATTGTACATTAATACTCACATAACAAAGTATTCATGTCAAACAGTTAGTTGCCCAGGATCATGTGTGATTATTCTCTAGTGACAAAATCACCTTCTACATTATATCTGTTATACATATTCATGTGATCTTGACTTGCTTCATCACTCAGAGGAAGAAATCATTTATGTTGATTCATTGTTCTTTAGAATTTTCATTATTCAATCATTCCTAGCCACCCCTTCTGTAAGTATCTCCACTTACATCTACCACACCCCTCAGATCACTGTCAGACATCAGTCAGGTTCATTTGATACTCTTCCCAAAGAGAGGCCTCCTGGGGGAAAGAGCTGAGTTTTCTTTTTCCTTACATTCCCAGAGCCTAACACAACTCTTGATGTACCATAGACATGGAATCCATGGGTTCTTAGGGATTGGACAGCATGTTTCAGACCCTACAGGTGACATGGGCCCATCTGTGCCTTGATGTTGAATACCAGAACGTTTGCTATGTGCTTTCTATGCCATTTTTATGTCATTCAATTCCATAACTACCTCCTCCGGAGTGTCTCTCTGAGTTGGAATTGACTCCATGGCAGTGGTTTGGGGAAGACTATGTTGATATTGAAAAAGTGTTTTGCACACAACTTTCCTCTAGTTCTTTAATCCTTCCTCCCCCTCACTACCATGACCTCAATTCTACCTTACAAATCTGGCTAGACCAGAGCATGTACATGGGTATGGTTAAGAGCTAGAAAGATATGGAATCCAGGACGGAGAGTAACAATACCAGGAGGGGAAGAAGAAGGTGAGGGAGTAAGGAGGAACCAATCACAATGATCTACCTATAGCTTCCTCCCAGAGAGAAGGAAAACAGAAAAATGAGTGAAAGGAGGCATTTGTCAGGGTAAGACATGAAAAAATAACAATTATTTATAAATTAACAAGGGTTCATGAGAGAGGGAGGGTGGAGGAGGGAGGGGGAAATATAAGGAGATAATGCCAAAGGCACAAGTAGAAAGCAAATATTTTGAAAATAATTATCGCAACAAATGTACAAGTGTGCTTGACACAATGGATGGATCATAGGAGTCATACAAACCTCCAGTAAAATGATTTTTTAATTAAATTATATTTTAGTTTTAAAAAGAACAAATAGGGAAAAGGTGTTTTTGCCTGATCACTCTCTTTTTATAGTAGATGAAAAAATATCTCTCAAAATTCAAAATTGGCATCGGACACCACATTTTTATAAGAAGTGCACACATCATTCTCTCACTTGCTGACCTTATTAGAAAGCTTTTGCTGTTACTTCTTTCGGCATCCTGGCACCACTGCTGCAAAGAAAGGGTCTCTGTGCAGCAGCGGGAGAAAACTCTCCATACGCGTGCCACTTGATATTCTCACATTGTACATCAGTGCAAGTGTTTTTGCACAACCCCGGGGATGTAAATGTGCTGTAAGAAATGCAATGAGCTGCCAGTCGATGCCCTGCAGGGGGCATTTATGAAATGGAGTCCTGAAAATCCTGTGTTTTTCTTTTCAGCCCACATTGCATGGATTATTTTGACTAAATCCAAAGGTGGGGGAGTAGAGGGTGGGGAGAGCAGATACAGAGTTGGGCACCCTGGTTGACCCTGAATGAACACTTGTGGCCTGAATGGAAGTGCTGCTTATTCCAACGATTTAAAACTTTTTGTTTTAAAGGATTGGTTTCATGTGGCTCCTACAGTTTTTCGATGGAGAGACTCCAATCACCATCGTCAGCATCCACCCTCATCCATCTGATATGAAAGCCAGACCATTGGCTGCTGAAGCATGTCTTCTCCCTATCACTAGGAGGTAGCACGGGGGTGAGGGGCCCAGTGATTTCGGCTTGCACTTCCTTTCCCAGCAGGTCTTTAAACCACTTTGGCTCACTGCTGACCATGTGCATTCTCCACCCCAAATACTATGCACTGAATCAGAATCTACATCTCAACCAGATGCCCAGGTATATTAATAATTGTCAGAAAAAATGAGCGGATACCAAGGGCTCAAGTAATGACGATGTCAACATATGTACAACTGTGCTTGCCACAATGGATGGATGGATGAATTGTGGTCAGAGCTGTATGAGACCCCAATAAAATTATTTAGAAATAATAGACATAAATCATACTGTGGGTATCTGGTTAAAATGTCTGTTATATTTCAAGATATCTTAGAATGAAAATTCTAAGCAGAGAGTGAAAGCAGAATGAGTCAGTTCCAAATTATGCCTCTGAAAGAGGAGGTGGAAGGAGCTATCTGATAAAGGGAAGCAGCACAGCTCCATCAAAGGCTTTTCTTCTTTTAAGGACCTACTTTTCAGTCACAATCTGCTTATAAGTTGCATGATTTGGATGAAGTTCCTTGTCAAAATCCACTTGCTCCCCTCCATAATGAGAGACCTATATTGTGATTGTTAAATAAGATGGTCGATCTGAAATACTGGATGGATAGTAATTATGTCCTTGAGTGCCATCAACTTCATACTGACAGACTGGAGGACAGAAAATGTGCCCGGACGGCACTGAGTTTGAGTAATAAGGATCAACCACTTGTCTTCCCGGGAGCCTATTCGGACTCAGTCATCTTTTGTGACAGTAGAAGTGCCCTATAAAGTTTTCTTGCCTATGATCATTGCAGAACCAGATGGCCAGCTCTTTATAAACATGAACCCACTCACTGCCATCAGGTCGTACTGACTCATCGTGACCCCATAGAGCAGAGCAGAACTTCCCCTTGAGTTTTCCAGACTGTAGCTCCGTAATTCTCACAATGGAGCAAATGGGTAGGCTCAGATTAGCACACTAATGATTTGCGACACTATTTCAAGGATCCCGGTTGATGTAGTGATTGGAGTTGGGCTGCAATCTGCAAGGGCAGCAGTTCAAAACCTCCAGTCACTCTGCAGGAGGAAAGTGAGGTTTTCCCCACCCAGAAAGAGTTACCTTCTTGGAAAACAGCAAGGCTGTTCCACCCTGCCCTGTAGGATCACCGTGAGTTAGAATTGACTTGATCTCACTGAGTTTGGTTGGGTATCACTATTTCAGTTCTCTCGAACTTGCTATTAATGATTGCTCCCCGAATCAGCAATCAATGTGGCAGACTGTTGGCTCATGTCTGAAAAAACCCCAGAGGTCAATGAATCAGAGGTAGTATCCAGACCCAGCAAAAAAAGGCAAGCTTTCTATGGTGTTTATTTATATAGGCTATAGACCATATCCCCAAGGAAATCTCCTTTGAATTGTCCCAGAACTGCATTTTGAGTAAAAGGGTGGTACTCTACCCTAATCTCTTTTTTTAATAAATCATTTTCTTGGAAGCTTGTAAAACTCATAATAATCCATACATTAATTGTCTCAATCACGTTTATACATATGTTGCCGTCATATTTTTCAAATCATTTTCTTTCTACTTGAGCCCTTGGTATCAACTCCTCATTTTTTTCCTCCTTGACACACATGCCCCACAAATCCTTGATAATTTATAAATTATTTTTTCTTCTCCTATACCATTGACCGTCTCCCTTCCATTTCTGTTGTCTGTCTCCCTTGGGTAGGGGGCAGATTATATGTCGATCACTGTGATTGTTTCTTCCTTTCACCTCCTTCTTCCTCCATCTTCCCCCTACCTTCATGGTATTACTACTCTCATTACAGTTCCTAAGGCATTTATCTGTCCTGGATTCTCTGTGTGGAGAGCTTTTATTAGAACCAGTGTACATGCTCTAGTCTAGCAGAATTTGTAAGGTAGAACTGGGAACATGATAATTGGGTCAGGAGGGTGCATTAAAGAACTAAAGGAATGCTTTACTTTTCATCAGTTGCTATACTGCACCCTGTCTTGTCCCTTCCTGGTGGCTCTTCTGTGAGGGAATGTCCAATTGTCTATAGATGGGATTTGGGTCTCCACTCCACCCCATGTCATTCACATCGAACTAGTTGTTTTGTGTCTTCTGATGCCTGATACCCGATCTGGTCAACACCTCGTGATCACACAAGCTGGTGTGCTTCTTCCATGTGGACTTTGATGCTTCCCTGCTAGATGACTGCTTGTTTAAATTCAAGCCTTTAAGACCCCAGAACCAATATCTTTTAATATCTGGGCACCATCTGTTTTCTTCACTGCATTTGCTTATGCACCCATTTTGTCTTCAGCAATTGTGTTGGGAAGGTGAGCAACACAGAATGTCAGGTTGTTAGAACAAAGTGTTCTTGGATTGAGGGGGGACTTGAATAGAGGTCCAATGCTTGTCTTCTACCTTAAGACTTAACATAAATATATGTACAGAGACCTATATCCCTATTGTTCTATACTAATAGATTTATATATATATATATAGAAGTCTATTTATACCTTTTCAAATGACTTTTGACTTTTTTCTTTTTTTGTACTTTCCTTTTGTCCCACTATCATATTCAAACTTCATTAGGCTCTCAGTAATTCCTCTCTGCTACAATGCACTTGATCAAACCCCACCAGTCATTCTACGTTCTCCTCATCATCAATTTTAGATTACTTGTTCCCTTTTTCCTGGGTTTGTTGGCTACCCCTTTTCTTTCCCCCACTTTCCCCTCTCCCATGTCCCCACAGAACATCGGTCCTGTGATTTTCTCCTTGGGATAGTTTATCCTGCCCAACTTGTACCAATAGACAAGAGGCTGGGTGACGGCGGGAATCTATAAATAGTTTCAGGTCTATTTATGTTTCAGGTCTATTTATGTTTCAGGTCTATTTATGTTTTCTGGTTGAGTCTGATAAAGTGTCAAGCCCTGTCCCTCAAGTCCGAAGTCTATTTTTAGGATGTCTTGGGGACTTCCTTGCTTTGCTCCCTGGATGTTTCACCCCGGTGTGTGTTGGCGAGGAAGGGGTATCAGACCTGGCACAATTCCCAAATATTGTCTCAGTAGCTCTATGGGTTAATGAGGGGATGTCATGTCTTGCAGGGGGGCCAGGCCTACAATCCTGTGCATTAGCTGCTCTTAGCAAGAATATTGTCCTCAGTGTTTAATGGTCAAGGATGCAGTTCTCTCTCTCTCTCTCTCACTCTCTCTCTCTCACTCTCGCTCTCACTCTCTCTCTCCCCTTCCTCTTTTCCTCCCTCTTAATTTTCACCCCTGTGATCCAGGCAGACCCACCCCTCTCCCTGGGATGTATTTTCAATGCTGCACCTTAATCTTCATTCAACTACTTGGTTTTGCATGGCAGATCTCAGCATGCAGTTGATTATGATATGATAGATCACATCATGGGGAATAAACAGGCTCAACTGCCCGAATACTGAGAATTCCAGCCAAGTTGACAAAAACCATAACTATCCATAGTCTGAATCTCTTCTTAGGTGAACTATCTTTTCATCTCCTCTTATAATTTAATTATTTGACTTTTTCTTGTTGAGATGTTGACATTTTCTATAAGTTTAGAGATTATTCTCAAATATGATATGTCCTTGGCAAAAAAAAACAAACAAATTTCCCAATCCTTTCCTTTTCTTTATACTCATTTCATGAAATCTTTTGAAGAAATTGTCTGTTTAGCATGACCCAATAATCTAGTCCATCTTCATCTATTGTGTGTTCAACATTATGTTTGATAGTGTATGCATTAAGACCTCTAGGCTTGAACTGAGTCCTGGTGGCCTAGTAGTTGAATGTGGGACTGCAGCCCACTGGGTTGGTGGTTCAAATCTAGCAGCAGCTCTTCAGGAGCAAGACTGGGCTTCCCAGTCTTACCAGAGGGCAGTGATTGCCCCCCCCCCAAAGAAAAATACCTCTAGGCTTATCTGTATTTTTCATTGTTGATCTTCAGAGTTCCAGGGTTTACATTTAGGTTTTTGGTCTATCTTGAGATCTTTTTGTATATGATGTGATATAAAGATTCTTTTTCATCCTTCTGAAAATGGAAATTCAATTTTCCCAGCACCATATGTTAAAGAGACTATCTTTTCTCTCATGTAATATGTTTCAGAATTTTGTCAAAAATTATGAGTCCATATGGACTTACAGAGGTATGGATTTATCTCTGGGCTTTCAATTTTGGTCCATTCATCATTATAACTGTGCCAAACAGTTCTGATATGGATGGCTGAGTGGTGGGCTTTGAGAGCTGAGATTGTCCTCCTTATTTGTTCTGCCTCATAACTTACTGTGTAGTTGGAAGTAAATTTTCTCATTTTTTTTAAAGAATGATGTTAGAATCTGGATAAGGATTACATTGTACCTGTGGATGACCTTTGATAACATAGACATCTTCACAACATTTAATATTCCTATCCATGAGCATGGTATCTGTGCATGTTGATGCTTTGGTTTTCTGGGAAGAGTGATGTTTGTTTTTGTTTTGTTTTGGTAGAAGTGTTTGTGATTTATATATTTATATGTGTGTGTCTTTTGTTTCCCTGGTTGTATTTATTCCTCATTATCTCATCTTTGGGATGGCTATTTATTATAAATGATGTTGGTTTTCTGGTATTCTTTTCAGAACTTTGCAACATAAAGGAATCCAGCTGTTTTGTGTATGTTGATTTTGTGCTTGTACTTTGTACGTTGATCTTGTATCTTTCAAATAGTTTCAACAATTTACTTGTCAAATCTTTGGATTTTCTATGTATAGAATAACATCATCTGCAAAAGGATAAAACCTCACATCTTCTTTACCAATTTGGATGCCTTTGGTTTCCCTTTATTACCTGAAACCGCTAAGACTTTCAGCACAGTATTGAGCAAGAGCGGCAGTAAAGAGTATCCTTGCCTACTTTCCATTCAAAAGATAAATATTTCCATTTTTCTCCATTGAGAGGAATGTTTGATATTGATTTTCTATATGTACCCTTTATTGTGCTAATGGATTCCCCTTCTATTCCTATTTTGTTGAGTTTGGTTTTTTAATCAAGAATAGATATTTAATAGATAAATATCTATTAAATATTTAGTAGATAAATATCTGTTGATTTTTATATTTAATAGACAAATATCTTTTGTATATATCTAATCTAAACTACTAGCCTAAGCTTTTCTGTGCCAATTCATATGATCATTTTTTTCCTTTTTCAATTTATGCAGTAGATTACATTGATGGCTTTTCTAATGTTGAACCATCCTTGCATACATGGTATGACTCCAACTTGATCAAGATATGTGATTTTTTTTTAAAATATAGGCTCTTGTATTTTGTCTCAAATTTTGATGAGAATTTTTGCATTCTATTTTCATGAGGAATATTGGTCTATAATTGTCTTTGGATGTTTTCTCTAACTGCTTTTGGTATCTGGGTTATGCTCACTTCCATAAATTGAATCCAAGAAATTCCCATCATTTTCTGTATTCTAGAATAGGTTTAGTAGAATTTCTGTCAGCTCTTCTCTGAATGTTTGGTAAAGCCATCTGGGCTTGATCTCTCTCTCTCTCTCTCTCTCTCTCTCTCTCTCTCTCTGTGTGTGTGTGTGTGTCTGTCTGTCTATATATATTTTTTCAAATTTGATTGAATTCAATTCTTCATATTATTTAACTATTATAATTTGTTATTTCCATTGGTTTGAAACTAACATCACCAATTTCATTTCTTGATTGTGCTATTTACATGTTATATTTACCAGTAAGGTCCTCTCTCCCCACCCCCCAAACACACACAGCCAAGCTTCTCTTAGGATTCTTAGCTTATCGTCAGTCTTAGAATGATTGGTTTTAATGTGTGTTGGTGATTTTCTTTTGGAATTTATCCTGCTTGGAACTCGTTCAGCTTCTTGTGTGTGTATCTTCTCATCTTCCATGATTTAAGAGAGATTTTCTTTCAACCACTAATTGACAATTTTTCTCTGTGCTTTTTATGGTTTCTTCCTGTTCGGGAATTCTGATGACATGTAAATTATTCCTCTGTTGATACTCTAGATAATTCTTAGAATTTCTGTGAATTTTTTTCTTGTTCCCCCAGCAGATTAGTATTGAGAATTTTGTCTTCAAACTCACTAATATGGCCTTCCCTCAATTCACTTCTACCTATTTACTCATTCAATACATTACTTATTTCTGCAATCTGTATAGTACTCTTTTGTAGTTATATTTGTAGGTTTTGTGTTGTTTCTGATTTTTCACTTATTCTGTTTTCCTACATTCTTCTACAATATATTCCTTGATCTCATTAATCCACCGAAGAAGTCTAAATAGTATGCTTTTGAATTCCTTATCAGATAGCTCTAATGCCTTTTTTTGCTCTGGGTGTTGGTCACCTATGTGAAGCACTGTTTTTTTTTCTTTTTATGAACTGAAATTATTTTTTGTCTCAGACATTGTAGTATTACATTTGATTTTTTTAGTAGTTATATCATACATCATACAATTTGATAATACAATCATATTAAGAACAGTTGTACAATCACCACCACAATCAATTTCAGAACATTTCTTGTGGCGCTCGTTGTTGTTAGTTCCCCCATCTACCTCAACCTCCCCTGCCGTGCTTCTGGATCATTAGTTATGCAGCCATTGTCTCTGTAGACATACCTATCCTGGATTTCATGTACAATAAATCATACCGAACAAAACCAACAACAATGGCAAAATAAACAGAGAAAAATCTCAATCTAAAACAAGAAAAGGATGTCCTTCGGTACGGATGAAGGCATCTGCCACTGGCTTTATCCAGCCGCTGAGGAACCGGGTGTCCCACCCCACCACCCCGGCTCTCTATGGGCCCCTGCCACAAGCTCGCTTACAATTACTACCAGAATCTAACTGTTGCCCCCTCCATCCATTGTCAGCTCCTCCCTGAAGGTGCTCGTAGCAGGCAAGCCAGCGGAGAGCATGGCAACAGCCAATGAGAAGAGAGCAGAGACACCAGCCCCGGCCCCCAGCCCCACCCTGCCCATCAAGCCTAGGAATAGTCCCAAGACCAGCCCTACCTGTTTCTTGCACAGGGTCACCAGAGCCCCCTGTGCTGCCTTCCCTCCCTGGGGGACTACTGTGACCTCTTCTTTAATGATGACTATACGAAGTACTCTGGTTAAAAGAAGAAGAAGAAGAATATAAAATATCGGAAGCTGAAGCAGTTTTAAATGGGTGGGAAGGGTGAGCAAATTCTTCATTTCTTAGATTGGGGAACCTTGGTTCTTGTTTCTCCACATTGAAAAAATTCTCACGCTACAAAAGCACTTTTGTAATCTGAGTGAGTTTTTATGAAGGACAGGGAAATTTTCAGATATTACAGTCTCAAAAGGGATATGATATTTCTGGAAAGCGTATCAGACTGGGTGAAAAACCACCTGAGAAGAACACAGGAACAGGAGCTCAAAACCCACGCTTGCAGCACCAGGAAACCCCACGAGGTCAAGAGGCCATGAAGGGCTGTATCCCTACCCTTTTGCCTTTCTCCCCCGCTGGCTGGAGGCAGGAAGCACAGTTGAGGGTATCAGTCAATCTTATTGGCTGAGCTAGGCACACCTGTTTGATGTCAGATGCCTAGGTTGTGGCTTTAGGTTTAGGTTCACCTGCACATAGTTTGTGCGTGCTCAGTTTGAATTCTCTCAGAGGTGTGATTTCTGGATTGCCTGACTTCTTTCCAACCCCATGGCTGTGGCTCTTTGCAGGCATTGGGGAGACAACCCCCTTTAGTCCCTATCCTGGCTACCTAATAAAGTGATAACCTAAAGACATCTGCAATAATTGACTTTACAATGTTATCTGTCTGATAGCAAGGCTATTCACATCCCTGAAGTATGATCTGTGGAGACTCACTGAAGGCCAAAACAGTGGGGACCCTGAAAATAGATTGTGGTCTCCCAAAGTCATCTATAGCTTTCTGCCAACTGGGTGTTTACAATTTAAGCTCTGAAATTGGGAACTCCTTTGGATTTTTATTTTATTATTCACAATCATTGCATCACACAGGCTTGTGTGCTTCCTCCATGTGGCCTTTGCGACACCTCACTTAGATGGCGGCTTACTTGAAGACAAGCTTTAAAGACCCCAAATGTATTCTTTCTGATAGCCAGGCAAAATCTGATCTCTTTGTCACACTTTGCTCTCGCTCTGATATCTTCAGTGATCTCTTGATGAGGGTGAGTATTTAGTAGGACAATGTCTTGAGAACTAATTGTTCATAGATTGGGGCTAGAATTAAACGTGAGCCCCAAATCCATTCATACATGTATGCTTTGTATCTTTCCCTAGTTCATTTTAGAGACATCATTGTCCTTTGTCCTTTTGTGATTGATTTTCTTCACTCAGTGTGATAGGTAAGCTTGTTGTGCCAACATGACCAAAGATGATAGGTATGTCTACTGTGATAACATGGTCAATGAACACACAAGATCAGTTGGAGGGCGGGGTTAGAAGTGACTTGGTGAGCCCTGCCCTTGCCCTCTTTGTTCCAGCTGGCTTCCTTGGTCTTCCTGTGCTTTGATCTCCAAGCAAGACTACACATGGGACATCTAATTGGTGGACTGTGTTGCTGTGAGTTGAGGTTCCTTTAAGCCCTGTTTCTCCACGCTCCTGGAATATACATCTCTTGGACTCTGTCATCTGGCTGACTGTTGGTGACCTGCTTTGCTGTTTGCTGTTTGTGGCCAGATAGCCTGAATTGCTCTACAGAGGACTACTCGACAGCCTTCAAGACTCCAAGGACTGCCAGTCTTCTAGCTGTCTCAAGCAAGTGAGTTGCACTGAATCATTTGTATTGCTTTATAGATTAGTTAGCTGTTTATTTCTTATCTTATATAGCCTTCTATCTAGATAAAGATATAAAGAGAATTACTAGTGTCCTGGTTTGTTTCTTTAGAGAACCCTAACACACTCAGCAAATGGTTTCCAGGTCCCTCCATGTGGTAAAGTGTTTCATGGTTTCATTACTTTTAGGGTGGGGGGTGCGCATAGTATTCCATTGTGTATATGTATCAAAGTTTATCCATTTTTCAACTGATCTGCATTTATCCTGCTTCCCATTTCTGGCTATTCTAAACTATGCTGCAATGAACAAGGGAAGGCACATATCTTTGTGTTGTCTTTTAATTCTTTGCGGTATATGCCAAGCAAAGGTACTGCTGGGTCATATGGCATTTATATCCATAGTTGTTTTAGGTATCACCATATCACTTTCCACAATGGTTATGGATATTTACAAGCCCGCTAGCACTGTATAAGAGTTCTAACCACCCTACATCCTCTCTGGAAGTTGTTGTTCTCTGGTTTTTGCTGTTGTTATTTATCAACAATTCTTTGTGAATTGTTTACTTATGTCTTTTGCTCACTTTTTAATAGGATTATTTGTGAGGGTATTTTCCTATTAAGAAGTTGCAAACAAAGAGAGATCTAAAAAAAAAAAACAAAAACAAAAAAAAATGGTTTCACAAGGTCAATGAAATTAATGCCATTAACTTGCATGCTTTAGAATTTTAAAACAGAAGAAATGTTATTTTAAAAGTATAAACACATTTATATTTTAAAAATAAAGTAATTTCAAGACAAAAAAAAAGAAGAAGAAAGCGAGTACTTGCTGGTAACCGTCATACCATGTTCTTGTTCTGATAATTGGAAAATAAAGGTAAAGAATAAAAAATTTCCTCAAAAAAAAAAAAAGAAGTTGCAGAGATGTATCGCTTTTATTAATTAGTCCCTTGTCATTGCTGACAGTGTATCATTACTAAAGGGTTTATCCTAATCTTTGTGCTCACATTTTTCTCTTTGGATGAAGTTTTTCAACGTGCAATTTTTTTTCATCCAAGAGGGAAGTAAAAAGGAAGTAAAGAACCAGAATACAAGGGATAGTTATACAGCCTAAATACATGCATGTACATTTTTAAATATATGTAATGAGAGGAAAATAAAACTATGCATATGTTATCTATAACTCATGTATAACTCATATCTATATGTTAAGAATTAAGATTGCAGATGGACATTGTGCCTCAAGTCAAGTACTCCCTTAAGACAAGAACACTTTGTTCAAGCAATTCAGAATTCTGTGATGTTTCCCAACAGGATCCTGAAGACAAATTGGATGCATGCACAAGAGTGGTGACGAAAACTGATGATGCCCAGGTATCAAAAGATACAGCATCTGGGTCTTAAAAGTTTGAAGATAAACAAATGGCTATCTAGCTGAAAAACAACAAAACACACATGGAAGAAGCATATCAGCCTGTATGATCATGAGATGTCGATGGGATCAGGTATCAGGCATCTAAGACCCAGAATAAAACCATACCCAAAGTGAATGGGGGAGGGGAGGGTCATGGAGTACAGTCCTAATACCCACCAGCAAATAATAGGACATGCCCTAACTGAGGGGTCACAGGGAAGAGTTGAGACAGTCTTGAGCAGCATAACACCAATGAAACACACAACGTTGCTCTAGTTCTTTGGTGCTTCCTTCACCCCTCTATCATGACCTCAATTCTACCTTACAGATTAGACCAGCATATGTACACTGCTATAGATAAGAGCCCCAAAACACAGGGAATCCAGGATTGATAAGCCCTTCAGAAGAGTAGAGATGCCAGGAGGATTAGGGGAGCGTGGGGGGAGAAAAGGGGAATCTCATCACAAGGATCTAGAACCCGCTTCCAGGGGATTGAATAATAGAAAAGTGGATGAGGGGTGACAGAGGATGATGTAAGATATGGTAAAAATAATCTATAACTTATCAAGGGTTTGTGAGAGAGGGAAGGTGGGATAGGGAGGGGGGAAATGGGAGCTGATATCAGGGGCTCAAGTGGAAAGAGAATACTTTGAAAGTGTTGGCAGCTTGTGTGCACATGTGCTTGACATATTGTAGGAGTGTATGGATTGTGATAAGAGATGTAAGAGCCCCAATAAAGATATATTTTTTAAAAAGGTCCTAATCATTTATTTTGTCACATGTTTATATATTTTATAATATATTTATTATATTTGCTAGTTTGTGAGTGCCCTGCCATAGAGCCCTTAAGTTTGTCCTGATTTTTATCTCGATGATCTTAATACCCCTTAGTTTTACATTAAGGTCTATAATGTATTTTGAATTAGTTTTTGTGCATGGGGTGAGGTATGGATCCTGTTTCATTCTTCTGCTGATGGAGATCCAGTTTTTCCATCACCATTTCCCATTTAATGTTTTTCACTCCTTTGTCAAATAGGTGGATGCTTTTATATCTGGATTTTCTATTCTGTTCCATTGATCTTTGTATCAATGACTGCACTAGGTGCTTTGACTACGTGAAGGTTTTGACTCGTGATTTTGAGGCTGGATAGTGCAATGCTTCCTACTTTGTTCTTATTTTAAGAAATTCTTTGCTTATTCTGAGCCTCTCCCTTCTCCATATGATGTTGGTAAATAGATTTTCCATTTATTTAAAGAATGAAGTTGGAATGTGGATCTGGATTGTGTTATATTTGTAGATTGCTATAGTTAGTATTGATATTTTCAAAATACCAAGTCTTCCTATTCGGGAACACAATTCTGTGTTCCATACTCTCATTTGTGGTCTCTCTTGGTTTCTTGTAATGATGTTTGTACTAGTTTTTGGTTTTATTTGTGCTAGGTATGTTTTTTCTTTATCTGTCTGTTATAAATAGCATTACTTTCTTGATATCATTTTTGAATATCTCTTCATTGGTTTGTAGGAATTTGATTGATTTCTGTTTATTAATCTTATATCTTGCTACTTTATCAAATCCCTCAATTGTTTCACACAGGATTTTTGTGGATTTCTTGGGGTTCTGTAGATATAAAATTGTATTGTCTTCAAATATCTAGAGTTTCACTTACTCTTTTTTCAATTGCACTCAGTTGGTTTATTTTTGTTGGCTAATGCTTCTGGTTAAGACTTTCATAATGATCTTGAATAAGAGTGTAGATAAGTGGGATCTTTGTCTAGTTCCCATTTTCCAGGGGAAATATTTTCAGGTTTTCCTATTGAGTGTGATATTGACCATTGGATTTTTCTTTATGACCTCTACTAGGTTGATGGATTTCCCTTCTGTTTCTATTTTATTGTGCTTTGGTTATAAATGTTTTTATGAAATGATTTGTCTACATCTGTTGATATAACCATGCAGTTCTTATTTTTTATCTTGTTTATATGATGATGGATTACATTATTTTTCTAATTTTGAACTATCCTTGCATCCCTGGTATGAATCTCACTTGGTCATGGTAAATTATTTTGTTGCTGTTGTTGGAGTCTATTGGCTGGAATTTTGTTGAGAGTTTTTGCATCTCTGTTCGTTGTAAAGTCCAAAGTTTGAAAGCCTCAGCTGAGGAGAAAGTCAGGGCTTTCTACTCTAATAAAGAGTCACAGTCTCAGAAACCCACAAGGGCCTAAAAGGACTAGAAGGACTAGTGTTCAATTACCACTTCTCACTATTTTGAAAGAGTTCACACACATAACTGGAGTGAGAAACACCTGTGCAAAGAGTTTCTGACAAGATTGTGAATTAGTTGGAAATGAATATGGCAACACGTGTACAAATATGCTTGATAGAATTGATATATTGAATGTTATAACAGCTGTAAGATCCCCCAATAAAATCATTGGGAAAAGGGGATTGTGAATTAGGCAAACCCCCCTACACAGACCTTGTACAACAAAGATACAAGAGAACAAATAAAACATATAGATAATAAACATGGAACCCTGATCATCAGAAGAAAAGCTACAGAAGTGGACAGAATACTGACTTAGAAAAGAAGCTGGTCAAAACTATAGGGGAGGAAATAAAAAGGATGATTGTCTGCTAGTCTGGTGGAACAGAATGAACTTGAACTTTCCAAAGCAGCATAATCTATACTATAGAAAGCATATAAAAGTACCCCCAAAATCCTCATAAATCTAACCCATGCATTGGCAAACTACATCCTACTGGACGACCACCAGTTTTTATAAATCAAGTTTTACTGCAATACAGCCACTCACCCATTCATTTGCATGTGGTTTAGCACTGCTTCCCACACCACAACAATAAAGCTGAGTAGTTTTAAAGCACTATAAGAATTCATATTTATCACTACCTTAATCAGGTTGTGGAGGCAGTGTCTGACCTTTTTGATTTCACAAGGAGAAAGAGAATGGAATTTCACATAAAGACAGTTCCCATAAAACAGGAGTCAGACATACCAAAAAATCCCCCCAAAAATGGATTTTTTCCCCAAAGCTAGGCATTTAATTTTTTTTCCAAAGCAACCTTATCACTTTCAAAGTACTCTCCATCATACTGAATACATATGTCAAATCTGTGTTTCCATTCTTAGAAACATTTTTCAAGCTTCTCTGTTTTGAAAGCTCACAATAGCTTCCTTGTTTTTCTTTTGACCTTTTCTATGTCCTCAAATCGATGTCCTTTTGTGTACCTCCTTTTTTGCAGAAACAAAAAGAAGTCACACAGAGTGAGATCAGATGAGTACTGTACACGGGGCAAGAGGGGCATGTTGTTTTGTGCCAAAAACTGTCACACAGAGATGGCTGTATGAGCAGGTGCATTGTCATGGTGGCAAAACCTGTCCCTTGTCTGTCACAAATCAGGTCTTTTTTTTTTTTGTCACACTCTGTTATGTAATATCTTCAGAAACTCGAAATAAAAAGCTTAATTAATAGTGTGACCTAGTGGAATCTACTTCAAATGAACTGTTCCTCTCACATCCTCCTCCCCACCCAAAAAAGAAAGAGTATTGTTTTGATCTTTGATTTCACATGGCCAGCTTCTTCTTCTTCTTCTTCTTTTTTTTTTTGGTGAGGTGACAATGGTGTAGTCTACTGGCTTGATTGATATTTGCTTTTGGAGTTGTAAGAGTAGCACCATGTGTCTTGTCACCAGTAAGGCCTTAGGGAAAAAAAGTCTGGGTCCCTTTGGAGAATAGATTATTTCCGCTCAAGACTCTTTTTCCTGTCCGTTCACAACCCAAGGCACAATCTAAATGTCCCATTAAAATTCCCTGAACTAAGCTCCAAGATAGTCCAGATAACTTCCGCATCTCTTCAATGGTCCTTCATCAGGCTTCAAGCACAAGGACACAAATTTTGTCAACAGTTTTGCCCATTCAGGAAGTTGACAGACACCCAGAATAAAGTTTTTCATCAATTCACATTTCACCTTTTTGAAGAAAAAAAAAGAAAAGAAAACCACTAGCACGCTTGTATTTTTCCCATAGTGCTATCTTGTAAGGTGTGTTCAACATCACAACAATTTCTGCAGCATTCAGAATAGGAAATAAAATTTCACAGGTGCACCCTGTTCTCTTAAATTGGCCATCCCAAAAAACAAGGTTCAAATGAAAATGCTTTTATGAAAAAATTCACTGCATTCAGAGAGAAACTTCCCAGGTGACACCACTGGAAAAAATGTGTACTAAAAGCTTCATCCAGTGAAGCATTTTCCCTTTTGGGGAGTGTGGGTGTGGGCTAGTACTCCCTTGTACATCTACCCTCCAACCTTCTTACTAATTCTCACATCAGCTGTCCCTTCCAGGGTACTGTGCGCCTGCTGGTCGACTGTATTCAGTGAAGTGGCCACAAAGAACTGATAATACTCACTATCATAGGATTCATTAAAGAAGCTAAAACGTAACAATTCAGGATCAGAAATGCTTAGGATATAGTTCTTTGGTCAGAACAGCATCTTCCCAGCTATGCTTTCAGTCGGGCCCCCCCACCCCTCTCTTTCTAATCCTTGATCCCTGCCCTGCAGTGTTGTAAAGCTCTTCTAGTGTTGTCAATAAATGCCTACTGGACATACCACTCTACCACAAATCGTAGTCTGAAGGTATTCAGATCTCCCTCTCTGGGTCAACAATCCAAACACCTCCAATTAAGGGCCTGAAGATACTCTTCACAACATAGGCTGGGGAATGCTTGGCTCTGTTCAGCTTCTTAGCTCTGACATCACCACTGTTCTGTCACTCCTTTGCTTCTCTCTAGTGTCACAGCTCTTTCTTTGGATGGATGAGATTCAGTGGACAGCTATTTCAGCGTCCAAATGACATGGTCCATTCCTGGATATTCTTTCTTGGTGGTGGTAAAATTTTTCATTCCTGTTTCTGAGATGGTGTATTTTATACCCAGCAGGTTGACAAAGTTATTCAACCCCCTTATGTTTTCCAGGTTGTACCGTCACAATTATCCCTGTCAACAGCCACTCGCATAAAATCATAAAATCCTACCAGCTTTGTTTCCCTCTTCTCTTGTCTAGACCCATCAGGAAAAAAAGAAATACACCTAATACACATAGTTCCACCCAGTCATTTGGTGGTAGTTGCAAAGATAATGATGAGAAGAGTCATAATAAATAGATTGCTGAGCTACAGCTAATGAAATCTGTGCCACTTAACCCTTTGTGGAAGAACCCCTGTTCTAACACTCTGATATAGCCTTTTATTTATTAGCACATTTTCCAGACTATGTTCTTGGCATTTTTAAGTAATCAAAATTATGCCACAAATTTTTGTTTTCTTCTTTCCTATTACATTTACTCTAATACTAGGAATATCTTTTTGTGTAACTATTCATTGTTAAATATAGCCATGTCTGCATTTTTAAGTTGCATATTGTTTCATAATATAAAATAACATTTTTTATTTTAAATCATTTCATTGGTGGCTCAACTCTTATCACAATCCATACATACATTGATTGTGTTTAGCACATTTGTACATATATTGCCATCATTATTCTCAAAACATTTTCTTTCAACTTGAGCCTTTGTTAGCAGGTCCTCATTTTTTCCCTCCCTCCCCAGACTCCCACCCACACCAATCCTTTATAATTTATAAAGGATTTCTTTCATGTCTCAGACTGAGCAGTCTCCATTCACCATTTTCCTTTAGTTCATCCCCCTGGGAGGGAACTATATGTAGATCATTGTGATTGGTTACCCCATCCCTGCCCCCCCACTTTCACCTTCCCCTCCTGGTATCACTACTCTTATTACTAGTCCCGAGGGATTTATCTGTCTTAGGTTCCCTGTGTTTCCAGCTCTTATGTGTACCCATGTACATGCCCTGATGTAGTTGGATTTGTAAGCTAGAATTGGGGTCATGATAGTGGGTGGGAGGAAACATCAAACAACCAGAGAAAAATAATATGTCTCATCTGTGCAGTACTACATCCTGACTGGCTGGTCTCTCCCTTGTGACCTTTTTGTAAGGGGATGTCCAATTGTCTATGGATGAGATTTAGGGCTCGACTCTGTACTCCTCCTTCTTCACAATGATATGTTTTTTTGTTCTGGGTATTTGATGCCTGATACCTGATCCCCCTTTGACACCTTGTGGTCACACAGACTGTGGTGCTTCTTCCATGTGGACTTTGTTTCTCCATAGCAAGATGGTTGTTTGTTTATCTTCAAGCTCTTAAGACCCCAGATGTAAACATAGCATTTTCTTTTCTTTTTTTTTCTTTCTCAACAGCTACCTCATTGCAGAGGGCTGTTTATTGGGTAGTGGATTAATGTCCAAACCTCTTAGCTAATTAATGTGAAACACAAATCACCCTTATCTAATAAGGTTTGACAATAGAATGAGAAGTCACAGCAAATGCTTCACCTGAGTGTCTGCCCTTTACAACTGAAAAGAGCTGGGTGAACTATTTTTGGACTTTTCTCATGCAGTTCTGATAACTTCCATGCTATATAAAAACTTGGTATTTTTCACTATGAATTATTTTATGGAAAAACCATAGGATAAGATAAGCATATTTTCTAGAGACTGTAATTTGACTTTAGTCTTGAAAAACTGGTTTTTATTCCAGGATAAGATATTGAAGTATTTCTGTAGTGGACAGAGTCTCAGGAGACAAGGACAATGGAAAGGCAGGTTAATTATTAAACTCCATGTAATAGCCCCAATAAAATGTTTTATTAAAATTAAATAAAAGAGAGAAGGAAAAACCCTAAAAGAGTGAAACAAACAAACAAACAACAATGATTAAACTCCAATAGGGAAAGAAAGCAATGAACCATCATTACCCAAGAAAAACAACTGTGAGGGGCACAGGGTCCGGCAATGTCCCAGGCTGCTGTGTCACCAGGAGCAACATCCAGACATTATCTCGATGTTTTTCTTGAAAACATTCCTACATCTGCTTGACCTGAGTTTCTATCTTAAGTTTTCACTCTAAGGACAATCGCTAGATATCTGACATTTGTTCTGCTTATGTAAGCCGTGGTTCATTACAAGAACATGTTGTGTAAGAGTATTTGGTGAATGACACCTTTGCCTGTAATCATCAGATGTTAAACATAGCATTTTCCATTTAAGGGATTTTCTATTTACCCTCCTCCATTTTCTGACATTTAGATTTCCTATTGTATTTATAAATAATACCAAGTGAATACCTTTGTATGTAAATGTTTGTGTTTTGTCAAATTATTGGATTAGATTCCTGGGCAATACTAAATTAATACATTAACATTTGTAAGGTTCATGGTAAATATAAGGATCTCTAATGCTATTCTCCCGAACTTTGGTTCTCTGTGATGATTTAGGACATCATTTGGTAAACTAAAATAGTAAAGATTTTAGGGAGGTGCTTTGGGGAAATTACTGTGTTAGTCTGGAACTAGGGAAGCAAATCCATAGAAACTTATATGTATAAGAGAGAGATTTATATAAAGGGCAAGTGTAAGAATGCATCCCAACCCAGTGTTGTCAAAGCCCGTAAGTCTGGCATTAGCCCCTATGTTCCACACCAATCCACAAAGTCCTCCTCCATCTCACAAAACACATGCAATGACGCCGAGTGCAGGAGGAAAGTCAAATCAGTGAGTGAGCATGTAAGCATCTCAGGGCTGGCAGCGGTCTCCAGGCAGCTGCTCCAGCACCCAGGGCTGCATCAGGGTAGGTCCGTGTGACTTCTCCTCAGCGATGTCTCCCAGGAAGTGAACCTTGCCAGCTGCAGCAGGGAACTAGCTAAGGCAGCTGCACCCTGGTCCGACCATCAGAAAGTAAAAGACAGAGAACTAGAAAGATGAGGCTCATGGAGCCATTTCTCGCTCCACCCTTCAATGAGTCCTACGTGTGTTTATCCACCAGGTTGGCACAAGAAACCTTAACTCTCCCAATGACTAAGGCAGGGTTGTCTTTTCATATATAGATTTTTCTGTGTACCAAAACAACAAACCAACTGCTATGGAGTTGGTTCTCTCTCGGGATAGCCCGCTCCTGTGGGTTTGCAAGGTTGCAAATGTTTCCAGGAGCAGAATGCTTTTCCCTTTCTCTTGCAGCACTGCTTGGGGTTTCAGATTGCTGACCTTGAAGCTTATAGCCAAACCCCAAACCACTCCTCCACTAGGACTCCGATTGTAAATATGAGAGAGGATCATTCTAAAAATAACTAGTCTTTGGGGGAGGTCAGGCATTGTTCTAGTGACCTCCATACATAGGTGGGCTCTGTTATCTCCATTGTCACAGAGCAACCAGGATGACACTTAAGCCACGAGGCTACACTGCTTGAAGGATCCTGCCTGTCGCTCCTTTTCTTCTTGAATATTTATTTGTGACAACTGATTACCAGTCTCCTGCTCTCAAGGATGATGCCCTGTGTTCAATTTCAAGAGAGGATATTTCCACTCTATGGGTTAAAAAAAGAAAAAAATTTTCTTTCAAAAATTGTTTCCTGTTGGCAGTGAAGTGGACTAGTTCTCAGGTGATATTTCTCCCACCTTTCCCTCAGGCTTTCTCTGTGTCCCCCTTTCCCTTGTTTTTCACCCCTCAGGACTTTGTGCTGTCACCAGCTATCTCCAGTATCAAATCCACAAATTGCACGGCTGTTGAAGGGAGTAGCCTGCTGCTCTTCTTAATTATGACAACAACCAAGTACACAGAGGCAGGCTGGAAGCATTTTCATATGCTCCAGAAACAGCCTATCTCCTATTCTTTAAAAAAAGAATAAATGAGGGCACAACTTTGGCTTGAAGTTATAATCACTTCTGTTGGGTGTCTAGCTATTTTTAAAATAAGTTTATACCGTTTTTGCCTGTCCGAACCCTCCAGAATGCTCACCGAGAGATGCCCCAATCCCCACCACCCCCATGCCCCCATGGGTAAAAGCCCCACCTCTCAATTGTTTAATTAGCACATGTATGAAAATTAATTAAAATTGGCATCATACTTTCAAAATTATAGACCACTGACTACTGAACACAAAACCTTCATCAAAAATGTTGGGAAAGAGCTTCAACTCAAGTTATTCTAATTGCCTAATATGCTTACTGGAGGGGGAAAATAATGAAAACAATAAGGTGAGTTAAAAAAAAAAAGGCCTTTTTCAGAGAGGCTGCAGGATCTCTTAAATGAATGTCAAAAAAATAGTAACAATGATGCCAATTTCATTTCCACTCTACCCACAAGTCGTTGGCTTTTCTGGTGAGAGCAAAGCAATCCCCTTACAGCGGGCGTCTGGCAATGTAACGCGGAAATTAAGCGCGGACCCAGCCTATGGATGAGGACCCACTAGAGTTAAGCAAAGGGAGGAAAGAAGAGACAGAAAAGGAGAACCAGATGGTTTGGCAGGGAAGAGAAGAGGGAGCGAGCGCTCCCATTAAACACCAGGCATTGAGTTGGTAACTTTTACGTAACTCAAACCTCATTGCATAGGCGCCAATGCCAACTCACAGTGATGGCACAGGGCAGGCTAGAACGGCCCCCTTTCAGAAAGGGTAATCCTGTCCAGGAGTAGAAACACGAAACGAAACCCACTGCCATTGCGTCCAGGCTGCTGGATAGGGACCCTGCTGTGGGTTCCTGAGACCGTAACTGTTTGCGGGAGTTGAAAACCCAGTCTGTTTCTGCAGGGCACCTAGGACTTGATACTCATCACCACGCGGGTCACTGCACAACACATGCCAGTGGAGCGACTGGTAGTTACCTCACTGTCAGCAGACCACCAGGTCTACTGTCTACTTTATTTTTTATTGGAAGCAACCAAGCAGAACTCTGTTACACATAATCTTATGCTATAGATAATAAGAACAGATTAAAAGATCTAAATGAACCCAACAAAAGCCAGAAAGACAGCAAATGAAGACCCTGTACTATTCTCCATCGGTTCTCTCTGCCTGAGTGATGGGTGTGCTATGTTAAGCAGGTGGGACCATGTCTCTCCTAAATCTAAGCCAAAGGCCATCCTGCTCTCCGGCTCTGCCTTCCAGCAGCCTCAGCCACTTACAAAAGGGCAGGGTGGCTATATAAACTGGCTCCTGGAGTAGAAGATGGGTAAAGAGTAACAACAAAGCTATAACAAATTAAAATCTAGAATCTACTGAATACAAGGCCAAGTGCCTCAGACAAATTGACTCCTTTATTGCCTGTAAACACAGAACAGGGAGCTATTATGGCCATACCCTTTTGGAGATGAGAAAACTAGGGCAGCAGGAGTTTAATCTCAGAACGACACAGTTAGTGAGTAATAGAATTGTTATTAATTGTGCATTATAATCCCAGGATCCCAAATTTTAATCACTTTTCTGGGAAAACACAGCACACATAATGTCATAGAGGCATGAACTTGGATGTGTAAAGATGTCTCGTTTCCTCCTGGAAAAGAAAACCGAAAGAGACTGGTCTAGCTGTATTTGTAAGGTTGAATTGGGATCATGATAGTAGGAGGGGGAGGAAGCATTTAAGAACTAAAGGAAACTTGTATGTTTCTTCGTTGCTATACTGCCCCTTGACTGACTCATATCCTCCCTGCAACCCTTCTGTGAAGAGATGTCCAGTTGTCTACAGAAAGACTTTGGGTCTCCAATTTGCACTCCCCTCATTCACAATGTTATGATTTTTTTTTGTTCTTTGATGCCTGATCCCATAAACACCTCATGATCACACAGGTTGCTGTGCTTCTTCCACATGGACTTTGTTGCTTCTGACCTAAATGGCCACTTGTTTATCTTCAAGTCGTTAAGACCCCAGATGCTTTATCTTTTGATAGCCAGGCACCATCCTTCACCACATTTGCTTATGCACACATTTGTTTTCAGTGATCGTGTTGGGAATGTGAACATCATGGAATGCCAATCTAATAAAACAGTGTTCTTACATTGAAGGAGTACTTGAGTGGAGGCCCAAGGTCCATCTGCTACCTTAATATTAAACCTATAATTATATGCACATAGATCTCTTTCCCCATCATATATAAATATATTTACATATATACATGCCTGTGTTTAGACATCTATAAATGTTCTTTGCCTCCTAGTTCTTTCCTCTATTTCCTTTTACTTTCCTCTTGTCCCACTATCATGCTCAGCATTATGTTTCAGTAATTCCTCTCAGCTACATTGCCCTTGATCAGTCCTTACCAGGCTTCTTACACCCTTCTTGCCACTGATTTGAGATCACTTGTTGTTTCCTTGTCCCTGAGTTGTTCGTACCACCTGCTTTCCACCTCTTCCACTTCCCAAGTTCCTCCAAAACTGTTGGTTCCATTGTGTGCTCCTCCAGATTGTTCATCCGATTTATCTTATCAAAAGAGACTGCAGAGACAATATGCACACAAAAACTAAAGCAACAAGAAAAAACAAAACAAGGACAACAACGACCAAAAAACAATGATGAAAATAAAACAAAAGTCTGTAAGGAATTCAAGTTCTGTTTGTTGACCATTGGGAGTGTTTTCTGGTCTTCTGCTGGGGTGCCACCCCTTGGCCCCAAAGTCTATTTTTGGTACTCTCTCAGGACATCCTTGCTCTGCTTCCCTTGTTGTTCTGTTGCATGCCCTTAGTGTTGTGCCCCAGTGTGGTAGGATCAGATGGGGTGAATGCCCACATTGTCTCCAGTGATGTCCCCTATAGCACTATGGGTCAGTAAGGAATGTCCTGTCTCATAAGAGGGCTGGTCATCTGAAGTAAATTCTTCTGTGGGGAGGGGCAGCTGTCCACATAGTTGGGATCGGGCCTGGCCCCTCAGACTTCTCTACTGGTTCCTTGCTTTGTGCCAGTAAAGGCTAACACTTCTCTATGTAAATTAGATGATTTTTCAAATATAGTTCAGTTAATGTGCCTGTGGTTAGGTGCCGTCAAATTGGGTTCTGCCTCATAATGACCCTCTATAGAACAAAAGGAAGCACTGCCCAGTCCTGTGCCAGCCCCAGAGACATTGTGCGAGCCCATTGTTCCAGCCAATGTGTCTGTTCTCCTCATTGTGGCTTCCTCTTCCTCACTGACCCTCCACTTTCCCAGGCATGATGTCTTGTGCCAGGAACTGGTCTCTTCTGACAACATGTCCAAAATACATGAGAGAAAGTCCCTTCATTCTCCCTTCCAAGAAGAATTCTGGCTGTACGTCTTCCAAAATAGATTTATTTGTTCTTCTGACAGCCCATGGTACTTTCTATATTCTTGCCAACAGGATAATACAATTGTTTCAATTCTTCTGTGGGCATCTTTATTCATTGTGCAGTTTTAATATGCATATTAGCCAGTTGAATGTACTCTGGCTTGAGTCAGATGCACCTTAGTCCTCAAAGTGATGCTTTTTAACATTTTAACATGCTCTTTTAAATAGGAGGCAAGGGGCATTTATAGAGGTCTACATATAGGCATGTACATAGGTAAGTATATTTATAGATGATGATGGGGATGTAGATCTATGTGCATACATTATATTTATAGGTTCAGTCTTAAGTCTGCAGATGGACATTAGTCCTTCACTCAAGTACTTCCTCAATGCAAGAACACTTTTTTTAAAAATTAAATTGACACCCCATGATGCTCATCTTGTCAACAAGATCACTGAATACAAATGGGTGCATAAACAAATATGATGAAGAAAGCTGATGGTGTCCGGCTATCAAAAGATATAACATCTGGGGTCTTAAAGGCTTGAAGGTAAACAAGTGACCAGCTAGCTCACAAGCAACAAAGCCCATATGGAAGAAGCACACCAGCCTGTGTGACCATGAGGAGTCAAAGGGATTAGGAATGAGGCACAAAAGAGCATAAAATCGTATCAGTGTGTGCCCACCTTCACATTAAGATCAGTGAAGACACTGTATGCATAAGAAATGTGGTGAAGAAAGTTGATAGTGTCCATCTAACAAAAGATCTAGCATCTGGGATCTTATAGACTTGAAGATAAACAAGCAGCCATCTAACTCAGAAGCAATAAAGCCAACATGAGAGAAGTACGCCAGCCTGTGTAACCACAAGGTGTTGAAGGGATCTGGTGTCAGGCATCAAAGAGCTCAAATTATATTACTATAAATAGAGGAGAGGGGCTGAGCCCCGGTGGCGTAGTGGTTGTGCGCGGGACTGTGGCCCACTGGGATGGAGGTTCAATCCCAGCAGTGGGGCTGGGCCTCCTACTCCCACCACCGGAGAGCAGTGATGCCCCCAAAATAAATGAATAAAGAAATAAATAAATAGAGGAGAGTACAGTTTGGTGACCCAAAACCCATCAATAGGTCAATCGACATCCTCTGACAGAGGGATTGTAGGGAGGAAATGAGTCAGTTAAAGTACAGTGTAGTAACAATGAAATATACATCTTTCCTCTAGTTCTCAAATGCTTCCTCCAACCCACTATCATGCTCCCGGGTCTACCAGACAATTCCAGTTAGAACAGGGGATGTACACTGGCGTCGGAAACATGGGGAACTTGGGGATATTCCTTCAGGACGAGTGATGGGAGTGGTGATACTGGGAGGGTGAAGGGATGGTGGAGTAGAAAGGGGAAACCAATTTCAGGAAACCAATCTACATATAACCCCTTCTCTACATATAACCCCTCCCCATGGCCAACAGGGAAGTGAGTGAAGGGACACATTGGACAGTGTACAATATGAAATAGCAATTTGTAAATTATTAAAGTTCATGGGGGGGGGAGGGAGGAAGGGAAATATGGGGAGGTGGAACTGGCACCTAAGTGGAGGGAGGATGTTTTGAGAGTGATGATGGCAACAAGTGTGCAAATGAGGCCTGCATACAATTGATATATGTATGGATTGTGAGGGAAGGTGTATGAGTACCCAATAAAATGATTCATTTAAAAAAGGGGAGAGGGGAAAGAGGAGCCTTTTTATTAAAAATCATTTTATTGGAGACTTGTACATCGTTTTTCATAATACATAAATAAACATACTGCGCCAAGCACCTTCACAAGTCCGCTGCTGTTATCATTCTCCAAACATCTGCCTATCCCCTTGTACCCTCGATATCGGCTTTCCATCCTTTCCCCTCGTCCCCTGCTCTCCTTTCCCAACCAAGCCTCAATACTTTATAAATTATTATTGTTCAGTCATGTCTTACACTACTCAGCCTCTCCCCCAACCCAGTCCTTTGATGTCCATCCTTCAAATAGGAGCTTATGTGTATATCCTATCTACCCCATCTTCTCTCCACCCTTCCAGCAGTTCCAATCTCACCACTGGCCCGAAGAGGCTCATCCGTCTTGGTTTCCCTATATGTCCAGCTCCCCTCTCCACCAGTGTACCTTCTTCAGTCCATCTGGATTTGTAAGGTAGAGTTAGGACTATGATAGTTGGGACGGGGGTTGGGGGAAGGCTTCAGGAACTACAGGAAAGTTGTATGCATCATCACTGTCCGGCTGCACCTTGACTGGTCTGTCTCCTTGCCGTGACTCCCCTATAAAGGGGTAACCAAATACCCACCCGTGGGCCTTAGGTTCCCACCCTGCTCTCCCCCTCATTCGTAATGATGTGATCCTTGTTCTTTGATGCTCGATACCTGCTTCCTTAGGCCCCTCTTGATCACACATGGTGGTATGCTTCTTTCATGTGGGTTTTGCTGTTTCTGGCCTGAACGGCGACTCATTTATCTTCAAGTCTTTGAGACTCCAGACATTTAATCATTTGGTAGCTGGGCACCATCTGTTTCTTCTATTCTGTTTGCCTCTGTATCCATTTGACTTCAGCGATCATATCAAGAGTCAATTGGGCCATTCATTTTTATTTTTGTTCTTTGATGCCTGATACCTGATTGTTTCAGCACCTCATGATCACACAGGCAAGTGAGCTTCTTTTATGGTGGGTTTTCTTGCCCCAGAACTAGATGACTGCTTGTTTATGCTCAAGCCTTTAAGACCCCAGATGCTATATCTTTTGATAGCTGGGCACCATCAGCTTTCTTCACCACTCTTACTCATGCTCCCACATGTCCTCAGTGGGCGCCTTGAGGATGTATGCACACAGTGATAGGTGTTGGGTTTTTTCCCCCTGTTTGATGTCTGTTGCCTAGTCCTTTCACCACCTTGTGGCCAAGCTGGCTGTTGTGCATCTTCTGTGTGGGTGTGGTCTCTTCTCAGGTAACTGGTCTATTGTTTATCTTCAGACCTTTAAGACCCCAGATGATAAATCCTTTGATAGCTGCACACCATCATCTTTCTTCACCACATTTGCTTATGCACCCATTTTACTTCAGTGATCGTGTTGGGCCAGTGAGTCTCATGGAATGCCAGATTCATAGAACAAAGTGTTCTTGCATTGAGGGACCACCTGGGTGAGGGCCCAAGGTGCACTTGCTACCCTAGTATTTGACCTATAGATATGTTCTTAAATTTATTTCCTCCTTATAATAGATAATCGTATTTATGTATGGACATGCCTATGTTTAGACCTCTGCAAGTGCCCTTTGCCTTCTAGCTCTTTCCTCTATTTCCTTCCAGCTCCCTCCTGTGCCACCATCATGTTCCACCTTCGTTGGCATTTCAGTGCTTCCTCACAGATTCATTGTCCTTGCTTAATCCCTACCAGGCCTCCCACACCCTCCTTTCCATTGATTCCAGACCACTTGTTGCTGCCCTACCCCTCCATATGCCTGTCCACACCCCCTTCTCCTCCCCTCCTGTGCTCGCAGGAACCATCAGACCTATCATTCTCTCCTTCCGACTCTCTGACCAGGAGTGTTCCCTTCTTGATTCGGTTGTTTTGTTTTGTTTTGTTTTGTTTTGTTTTGTTTTGTTTTGTTTTGTTTTTGGGGGGGGGCGTGTCAGTCCACAATACTTCCCCACCATGTGACTCCCAAAGTGTCCTGTGTCGCTGTCTGCTTCAATAGGGAGTCAATGTGACCTGTCCTGTTGCTGTTTGCCCAGTCCTTTCTGTGACCCATTAGGTCCCCAGAAGGGTATAGTCCTCTGAGCATCATGTGTCAGCATGGTGACTGGACCAGGTCTCTTCCTCTTCCTCCCTTCTTGTCTTTGTCCCTGTGGATGTTGCATGCTGGCCTCTCCTCCAATCTGTTCTCTGCCATGTCCACTTCTAGGCATTGGGGTCAATCTGACTCTGGTTGCGTCCAGCTCTGTAGCTCTCTCTTTTCTTGCATCCTTCCATGTGTCCATGATGTCCTCATGGTTGGGTACTTCGTGATAGGAATGCTCGCCCATTTCTGTGAAGACAAGACCGGTACTCCCCACCTGGGAGGGTTAGTGCCCTGTTCCCTCTGTTATCCTTTCACTTTTGAACTCCCTTTTATCTCCCTATCCCCCCTACACTCTCATTCTTCTCCCATTACTGTGTTGCACCAAGCATGTACCTCCCTGGGTTTGGTCCTCCCTTCTCCCCTTATCCTATATGTTGGACCAAATGTTAAGGTATAGGAGTCTTCTCTATACCCACTATACTGTTTCTACTTACTTCAAGGGGCTCATGCAGTACTCCTCCTTTTATGATTGACTGACTTTGCTTAGCATAATTTACTCCAGTTCTTCCCATGAAGAGATGTGTTTCATACGCTCATCAGAGCTTTTGAGAGAGGCATAGTACTCCATTGTGTGTATGTGTCAGAGTTTGCTGATCCATTCATCTACTGATAGAAATTTAGATTGCTTCCAAGTCTTTGCGATTGTG